>PVIU01013930.1:0-53916 GCA_004026605.1 Ondatra zibethicus | reverse complement strand
GTTAAAGCTAAAGGAGGCCACGCATGGGCATAGGTCAAGTGATAATGCTAAGACACTAGGCAAGGGCCAAGGTAAAAATGTCATTTGACTATTCAGAGGTCTAAATATAGCACATTTGGAAGCTTTTAAAGACCTTTGAATAAAACGCAAATAAAAGTGTTTGCAATTTAGAAACCTAAGTCTAGTGACAGTTTTAAGGTTGGGTTGTGAATATGGCCTAAGTGTTCAGGGGGTCTTGAGAAAGGCTAGTGTGAGAATGACTGCACTGAAAAGTAATATAATTTTTACTCTCATAAGAAATTGAGGATGCACAAGAGAAGAGAGTGTTAGATGTGAAATAGTACTCAAAAAAAGTCCAAATAGGTTCTGACCTGGGATCTCCGATACATGGGGATGCTCATTACCTGACCCAGGAAGTCAATGCTATATGAGATGAAATGTCTTCGTTTTATCCTTTCTCAGTTTGAGAAAATACACAGATGGTCACTCAAGTCTTTATAATGAAGTTTGTAAGAAAGGCTTTATTGGTAAAGGGTTAAAAGGACGGATCTGCGTAGGTCAGTTTATATGTTCATAATTGTAGAAAGATGGGCAACTGCTTCTTGAATGCATAATGCAGACAGCATAATATAGAGGCTCATAAAAGATTCTGGAGCTCCAGTGCTTGAGCTGAATATTCCTGCCTCATAACTTATCAGCTGTTTACCTTGGAGCAAATTGTTTAGCATCTCTGAGCACCATGTTCTCCTCTGCAATGTCCAGGCAACATGGAAATACCTCATAACACTGCTATGATTGTTGATTAAATAAATACTTCTAATAAGCTTGCTCCAGCAAGCAAGAAAGCAAGAAAGTTAAGTATTAATACTGAGAGGCTTTAGGAAGTGCATATGGTGGGAGTGGAAAAGAGTGTTAGGAAGCATTCTATGCAGCCCCAGTGTATAAATGTGGCAAAAAGAATTGAAGAATGTATAAAAGGAAAAGAGGGAGAGAGGAAGAATGAGACTTAAATAGAATTGCTCCCTGGAAGACAATGAAGGGAAGCCATCCCAAGAATGTCTAACAGAGGCAAATACCAACGTATAATTCAATTAAAATTAAAATTTAGGAGTGTCTTTGAACTTGGCAGTTTTGGCATTTTTATTGAAATTAGTATGTTTTCAGCAAAATGGCCATGGTTTATGGGATGAGTATAAATAAAAGATGTCCAAATACTTGCATAGTATTTTTTCAGGAAGCTTGACAGTGCAAGGGAGGGAGGAAATAAATGGGCAACTAGGGGGCAGGGAAGTATCAAGGAGGAGTACTAATCCTTGTTGCTTTTGCTTTGAGAATACATAATTAGGCTTGTAAAAGCAAGAAGATAGGAAGCTTGATAATAAGCAAAAGAGAATAAATACGTCAGGTAACTTTGCACAGAAAACATACAAATTTTGTTTGCTTTCAGTAACTTTAGAAAAGCACTTAGGAGCAGTGACTTTCTTTATATTACCCAGTTCATTTCAACCCAGATTGAAATGGTCCTACAAAGTCTGATGTCCAATATTTGGTAATCATTGCTCTCTTAGAAGCTGCTGTCAAATTGGAGCTTCTTCTGCTGTCTCTACTGCTCTGAACTGTGCTGCCTAATGCAGTAGTGGTGTAACACATAACTATTTCAATTTCAGGTTCACACAGAATTGAGTTTCTCAGTTGTCCAACTACATCTCAGTTAAGGATGTGGTTGTGATCCCTGAATTAGAGAGTATAGCTACAGAATACTTTCTGAACTCAGAAAGACACTTAAGACCATACTGTCTCTGCTCTAAATTTCTGGTGTTTATTATAGTCAGAGAGCTCCTGGTGATGCTCACGTCATCACCCTGCTGACCTTGAACCGGAGCGTGGTCTTGGCTGCTTGGCTTCCCTGCTGTGCTCATGGCCTTTTATTAGTTTTTGCCTTGAGGTCCTTCTGTCTTTTCATTTTGTACAGCATCTCAGGTTACTCTTCTTCCTTCTGAAATGTTCTTTTCATTAACTACAATTGCCACCCTTGAAGACTAGGTGAATACTTTCTTGTCCACTGACTTATGTGACACAAAGTCAAATTGCCCTTGTTGTGTCTTAGAGTCCTTTCCTTGACACGGAAGTTAAACGCTCTGTGTGTTTTGAGATTGCCTTTGTGATACTGTCATGCGATTCTCCCATCTTAAAGCAAATGCTATTTGATAGAGCAGTTAGCAATGTGTACTTTGAATCAGATACAGAAGCTATGATGACAATCAATATGTCAGATGGGCACAATTCTTAACCCTATAGAGTTTTATTTACTTTATCACTTGAAATAGTTCACTTTCATGCGTGTGAGTGAATTATATGGTACAAATTAGACTTTTTGCCCTCCTACCCACTTTGTCCTTCCCTTCCTCCCTTCATCCCTCACATTCTCTATTCTGGTCCTTCCTTCCGTGCCTCTCTCCCCCCTCCCTGCCTCCCTCCTTCCTTTCTTCATTCTTTCCTTCTTCACTCCTTTCTTCCTTCTTTTCATTTCTTTATTGTTTTTCTTTATCCTTTTTTGGGGGGATGGGAGCATCTACTCAGAACCATGACTGAGGGACTATTTGATTGCAGGTAAGGAACCTTTAAGACCTATCTATAGTGAATCACTGCTTGTGATTTGTAATGCAGAACAAAAGAGGGAGGTGGCCAGATATGACCCAGTAGCTCAGAGATTTGGACTCTATTATTATTTATTTATTTATTGGACTTTTCTTCCTGTTGTCATGTGTGTGGCCATCAGTCAAATTATCAACACTTTGCTCCACACAGGAATATGGAGAAAGGTCTGGTGTTGTTTTGGGAAACAAAAGCTTTCCTAAAAATCCTGGAAGAATCCCCAATGCTGGTTGTCAGTTGGATAGCTTTCCTTGTAGAGAAAATCAGGGGAAAGGAGGAGTCAACGAAGCAGTGAGAATTTTGTGTATTCATTGCTCTGACTACTCAACACAGACAAAGCATCAGCGTCTGTGGTCCACATTTCTGCTCTGATTCCAGTCCTCACTTCAGTGGAAATTCTTAGTGTTCATGCAACCACATGTGAATGTCTGTTGCAGGAATCATGCAGCCCCTGCCCTTGCCTCTGGTTTTCTTTTTCTTGCCTTGAAAGCTCAGCTATCCTCTAGTGCAGACTCTAATATTTTACTAATAATTTTGACTAAAGTGGGTTTCTGTGTAAAGTATATTCTTTATTACAACCCTTGGAATCAGCCAGTATTCACATAGTTTTCAAAAATATAATCATTAATCATATAAATTCTTCTTGCAACTCATATTTTGCATTTATTCAAATCAGGTTATCTTTATCATAGACAGTATTAGCATGTTTTCTTATGTGGAGAATCAATAGTTGCTATATTGTAAAACATTTTTTCTTGCAACTATGTTGGCAAAAATTTATGTGTACTTGATGCATTTTTTCAATTGAAGTAGATATTTGGCCACCTTTCAACTTACATGTTTGAAATTTACACATGTGTGCACTGATATATTTGTGTGGCATGGTCTGGAAATAGTGACAGTCACTTTCTGTTCATCTTCAACCTTTCACATTTTACGGGTTTATGCATTTTCACAATTATACTGTCTGTTGCTTACAAAGAAGGAAAACTTAAGAAGAAATGTATAATTCATAGATAGTTGGACATACTAACTTTTTTCTATTTTGGTAACCCTATGAGTAATGTCAGAACATATCCCATAAAGAGTTTCACTGTGCTGTGAATATAAAGATTGCACATAAAGTCAGGACTCCATTTGGCACCCTGCGAAGACTGTCTAATGACCTCTCGAACGCCAGGCTGAAGCAGTACTGGAGCATGAGTTAAGAACATCTGCTTAGAATGATTTTCCAGGAAGGCCTGCTTCTTTTACAAGGAAAACTCTGAAGAAAACATCAAGTGCTTACCATTACCTCATGCTACAGACTCTACACCTTCGTAAGGCACACTGTTATATGAGCTTAGTCCCCATTCCCAATAAACCCCCAATAAAAGCTGCCCCTTGTAGTGAGTGCTCAGTGGACATTCTTGGAGGGTTGCAGTTCAAAGAAGGGCATCTCAGCTTGATCTCGAATGGAAAATAAATTTTCTAACCCAATTTGAAAAGAAAAGCTGCATTGGGAAGGCCCCTACTAAGCAATCTTTGTTGGATGCAGGAGGCAAACCTAATCAAACCACCACCAAGAAAAAAATTAAAACAAATATGATTCATGAAATGGCTGGAATGGGGAATGATTTGTTGACCCATAAATCACGTAAGAGTGGGGGCTGGCTTTATCCCATACAAAGTTTCAAAAGGGGGGGGTCTTCCCTGCTGCAACGAAAAATTTTCAAAACTGACAAACTATGTATGTGCCTGCACAGCAGAAATCATTTCACTGCGAGAAGAACCTTCTCACCGGCACATGCAAAGCACATAGGGAGGCAAAGACAAAAGTCTCAGACTTTATGCTTCTAAAACTATTAATCATTCAACCATTGAAACACATCAAATCAGCTTCACTTTCATTATTCTAAAATAATGTGAAACCAAGCCAGAGACACCCAGTTATCCAAGGCATAGGTCTATCTCACTGCAAGAGCCACATAGTATATATTTTATAGAAGAGTTTTGTAAAATGTAAAACATTATAAAATGATTGTTCTGACTTTATAAAATGGTTTTAAGAAAAACCAACAAAAGATTTTCTTAAAGGAAATCAGGATTATGCGTTTAATTCTTGATTAAACTGTCAAACAGTAAGTATTATAAATAGCTGAAGCTATCAAGTGAAATGTTAAGGTATTTACCACAGGCTTTCAAATATTAACTTTTATTTTATTAATGGTCATGAACTATGTTCAGTATTCCCTTAAATAGTCTGCTAAAATGCAAAGGAATTTTTTTAAGTACGGTATAGAAGATGTTGGGTTTACAGGCTATGTGTTTCCAAACACTCCCCTAAAATAATCTCATTATGATAACTGATATTTCTTGGCACCTCAGTGGGATTTAGTCTCAACACTGAAACAAATCTTGGCATGTCTGTGAGGGTATTTCCAGAGAACTTTGAAGAGAAGAAGAAAACCCAGTCCTAAATGTGGGTTCTACTATTATTCCACAGGCTAGCTTCCTAGACTGTGTTTAAAAAGGAAGAAAAAAAAACCCTGAATAAAAGTGTTATTTTTTTCTTCTCCTTGACTGCAAATTCAACAAAACCAGGTACTTTAGCTTCCTGCCACGATAACTTAAATGATATGATCGACTGTACTCCCTGTACACTATAATAATGCCCTCTTTACTTAACAAGTTGCTCATATCAGGTATTTTGTGGCAGGTATCAGACCACTCACCTTCAAGTCTATCTCCTTCCCTTTCTTTCATTGCTTTTTATTAAATTTTATGATTTTTTTTAATATACCAGAGACAAAAGGGACTCAAGATGGGTATGTATAACCTAAGCCAGGAGATTTTCATGAGGAACACACCTTTTTAATGGACAAGAAAGAAACTCAATTTAAAAATAAAATAGAGTGTAGGGGCTGGAGAGATGGCTCGGTGGGTATGAGAGCTTGCTGTGCTTAAAGGGGATCTGAACTCAGTTATCACTGCCCATGTTGAGGTGGCCTTGACCAGAGGTCACTTCAAGCATTCAAGGTTGTTGGTATCTTCTCTCCTTTATGGGCACCTACACATACACAGATATACTCATACATACACATAAATACACATAATCACAATAATAAAGAGTAATAAAATAATTTTTCAAAGTTATTATGCAACATGATTATAATATCATATAAGTAATGCTTAGTGTTATCTTTTAAATATTCCACCATATATCATATATCTACAAATGTAATTAGCTTATCTATTTGCATATTTGAAGATAAACATGTGATAAACATAAATATATTTTTAAGTAAATATTTGTTAAGGAATTAAAGGACGTTATCACTGCCCATGTCAGACCTCCATCACATATGACTTGATTCCCTTTGAAAATGTCCATTTACAAGTGGAACTAGAAAAAAATCATCCTGAATAAGACAACCCAGACCCCCAAATATGAACATGGTATGTACTCACTCATAAGTGGATATAGCTGCAAAACAAAAGATAACAAGCCTATAGTCCATGACCTTAGAGAAGCTAAGTAACAAGGTGAACCCTAATAAAAACAAACATAGATCCACCTGAAATGGGGAAATAGACAAGATCACCTGATACAATTGGGAGCATAGGGGTAGGGGGAGAAGGGATGGTTGGAAGGGAAGAGGAAGGAAAAGGAGGTGGGGAGGAGAATGAGGAAACAGATAGTTGAGATGGAGGAAGGACAGAGATGAGAGCAGAGAAAGAACTATTTTGGTTGAGGGACCCATTATGGGGCTAGGGGTTAGCAAGAAACCTGACACTAGAGAAATTCCCAGGAATCCACAAGGATACCCTAGATAAGACACTAAACAACAGAGGAGAGGGAGCCCCGAACTGGCCTTGCCCCATAGTCAAATTGATGAGTATCTTAAATGCTACCCTAGAACCTTCTTTCAGCCACTGATGAAAACAGAGACAGAGACCCACAGTGGAGCACTGAACTGAGCTCCCAAAGTCCAGTTGAAGACTGAGAAGAGTGAGAATATGAGCAAAGAGGTCAAGACCATGATGGGTGCACCCACTGAAACAGTCTACTTGAGCTGATGGGAGCTCACCAAATCCAGCCGGACAGGGAAGAAACCAGCAAAGGACCAAACTAGACCCTCTGAATGTTGATGACAATTCTATGTCTGGGGTAGACTATGGGGCCACTGGCAGTGGCACCAGGATTTATCCCTACTGCTTGTCCTGGCTTTTTGGGAACCCATTCTTTTTGGATGAATACTTTGCTCAGCCTAGATATAGTTGGAGGGCCTTGGACCATCCCCAAAGCAATTTGCCTTACCCTCTCTGTGGAGTGGATGGGGGTTGCTGTGAGGGGATAGTTGGAGGGAACCAGAGGAGGGGAGGGAATGGGAACTGTGATTGGTATATACAATTTAAAAAGATAGCTTGTTTTCTTTAAAAAAAATATTTCTAAAAATAATATCCACTTACTCTTCAGATGTCACATATGTTTTCACTCCAGACACAATGAAGCTTCTTAATGATATGCCAATTTTATGTAAATATGGTGCTAGGTCTGGGAAGCTTACTTAGCTTGGTACCTTTATTATTCTTTTATGTGCTACTCTATACTATGACTGTCAGTAAGCTATATTTGTATTTAAATATAGATTAATTAAAATAAAATGCACTCAGGTCCATAGTCACAAAAACATATTGACTATTCAGCCATCATTGACTAATGCTATTATATTGATAATTGGTATAGAATTTTCTGTGGGACAGTATTTATTTCCTTTTCTTTCCATATAGTCCACATGACTTTGTTTTAAACACTAAAAACAAAAGTATAAATACATATATACATATTAGGACTAAGGGTACAGCCGAGTCAGGAGAGTGCTTGCCTAGCATACAGAAAACTCTGGATTTCATCCCCAGAACCATATAAACTGGTGAGGTGGTCCATCCTGTATCCTAGTCCTCTGGAGATGGGCATAAGGGGTTAGGAGCCTCAGAAACCTATGGAGTTCGAGGCAATTATATCATAAAGTATATAAGTTGGTTACTTAGCTCCTTCACAGTCAAAAAATTCAAAGAAAACACAATAATATACATAATCCAGACTCTCTGTGTAGATTCTATGTTTATATGGCTTATTTGTTTTAACTCTATTACTTTTTAATATTTGTTGTATTATCTTTACTCCTTCAATCTATGATTGTCTGTACTTTGTCTCTTTAAAGACTTTACCTTTTTTACCTAAACCATTTACTTCTTTTTATAACTGTTTATATTCTTTTTCTTTTCTCTCCCAAGCCCATACATTTATCCAACACTGTGACTCATTTAGAGGTCTTTTTTTAAAAATCTGAATCTGTCTTATTGTGTATCTGTAATCCTTTTCTTACAAGAAGCACTTATTAAACTGCTAAACCTAAGTGTGACTAGGGCCAAGGCTGCTTTGCCTTTTGGCTCTGCCCAGTCCAACATGGCAGGGCAGAGGTCTGTTTATCATGAGTCCTGCTCACAGCCCCATTTTCAGGCACACAGTAGGTCTATGTTGCCATTAAGCAAGTTGTAGCACTCTGCTCACAAACCCTATTTAATGCTCCATCGCTGGACCTCATCAGAGTTCATACTGACAGAATGGCCCAGGAAGCTGCCATTTCAAAACCACGCTGCTGTTTTTCTGCTACCACTGAATCAGGAAGACCACTCTTATAGAAGCTGCATCATGCTGCCAGCAAGCAGAGCCCATCTGGAAAACCAATGCAGCTCAACTTTGTTTTTTTGTGTCTAGAATTCCTCTCCAAACCCTCTCAGGTTTTATGTGGATTTAGCTCTAGCACACTTTGGAGCACCAGTTTGTAGTAGGAAGCCTGCATGTTCATTTCCTGGCCACCCAGACTCCCAAAATAATCTCACAGAAACTATATTATTTAAATCACTGCTTGACCTATTAGCTCTAGCTTCTTATTGGCTAGCTCTTATATGTTAATTTAACCCATTTCTATTCACCTGTGTATCACCATGAGGCTGTGGCTTAACCAGTAAAGTTCTGGCATCTGTCTCTAGTGTGGCTACATGGATTCTCTCTTCTCTGCCTTCTTTTTCTCAACATTCAGTTTAGTTTTCCCTGCCTACTGCTATTATGCTCTGCACAGGCCCAAGACAGTTTCTTTATTAATCAATGGTATTCACAGCATACAGAGGGGAATCCCACATCACCCAACAAACCAAACAAACCAATGAAAGAATGAAAAAAAATAAAACCAAGAAAATGAAAAGAATATAAAATGTCATTATGAAAAAAGCAATTCATGATCCTGTGGAGTTGAAATCTTCAAAAGATTAGCAAAAACAGTTTGACTTACTTTTTACTTTCTTCAGTTAGCTCACTTGCATCTGCTTTATAGGGTAAAGATACTCAGGGCCAGAGTCACCAGGTTACAGGTTCATGTTCATATCATGAAAGAATATCATAAAAGAGACTTAAGACTGAGCTCACTGTTTCCTGGCCTGGAGCTTCCTGTCCAGTGTCATAGCACTGCTTCTTATTCATCCTACATCTGCTGACCATGAAGTGCAGCAGCCTGAGACTTACTGACTCTGACAGTAATCCATTGTTATACTGAAAGCCCATTAGAGCATGTCTATGAAAACACACTCACAAGGAAGCCTCAAGCAGCATTGCCACCTCATTATCACAGGTGAGTAATCAAAAAATTAGTTCTAAAGATTGTTGAGCAGTGATTTTCTATGAGGAGTGTGACACATTCTGTAGGCACACCATTTTAGCACCATAGTTCACAGGCCTATAAATTAATGTTTATGTATAAGTTTTATAGATGAAGGAATAAACTTAAAGGGGTAAAATAACACTCCTAAGATTACAAAGCTTCAAAGCAATAGATGTAGCAACACTTTAAGCCAGTAGTATTTGACTCAAAATTCTTTTTGCCCCAAACAGATCCTTCTATGAGTAATCTCCTATGAAGAGTGACCCAGCGGAAATGCTTACCCAGTTCTAACTGTCATATGAGAGTGTGTATGCTTGCCTGTGTGTGAAACAAAATGTCTTTCATGTCATTCATATAACTCAGTACAAGTTTTCATTTTTATGGGCAAGTTTTAGGGCAGTTAACTTATATGCTAAAATAAGAGTAATAAAGGGAAAGATGAGAATGTATTATTTTACTTAATATATACTTAGTAGGTGCAAAAAGCAAATAAAATTGTCTTTCTCTTTTTCTTTACCTTCCCCTATTCTCTTTCTTTTCTTTACTGATACTGAAGAGCAAGGGTTTGACATTTTAAGTACGGAGTAATTATAATATACAGTAGTCACTAAATGTGGTACTGCAGAGCTGTAATTCCAGCCTTTGAGAGACAAAGATATCAAGAGTTTTATAATTCCAAGCATAATTCTATGTTCTACATATCAAGTTCTCTGTCAGCATGAACCACATAAGGAGATTCTCAAAAACACAACAACAAAACAAACAAAACTGAGAGATCTGTTGCTATGCATAGGAATGTGACTATATTTATTTTGTTTCCATTGTAAAACAAATCAATGGAAGCATGTATGTTATAGAAATCATGTTGATGTTTAGAGACAGAAAGATAAATTTAACAGCCAGCACCAGTGGACAAAGAGACTCTATTTAGTCTGTAAAATTGATGATGAATTAAATAATTCCAAACATCAAAATTAAAAAGCACAGCAAACAAGCAAATAACAAACAAACAAACAAGCAACAAAACAGACAGCATGGTCAAAACAGGAGCCACATGGTCTTTCTTCAAAAACAATCTTAATTCTCCTGAGTGGACATCCATACCAAGAATTGTTGTAGAAGGAGCGAGCAGGCCGCATCCTACATCCCACCGCCTGGCTAGCTTAACCCCCAAAATAACCACACAGAAATTGTATTAATTAAATTACTGTCTGGCCCATTATATTTAGCCTCTTCTTGGCCAACTATCACATCTTGATCTAACCCATTTCTATTAAGCTGTGTTTACCATGAGGTTGTGGCTTACCAGGAAAGATTCAGCATGTCTGACTCTGGCGACTCCATGGTGGCTCTCTTTGCCTGCCTTCTTTCTCCCAGCATTCAGTTCTTTTCCTCCCCCAATCCCACCTATCTAAGTTCTGTCCTATCAAAAGGCCAAGGCAGTTTCTTTATTCAACCAATGAAAGCAACACAAATATGGAAGGACCTCCTACACCATTTCCCCTTTTCTGTTTAAAGAAAAAAAGAAAGGCTTTCATTTTAACATAGTAAAATTACATATAACAAAACAGTTATTAAGCAAGAACTACAGTTACCATATTTATATCTACTTTATCTTTTATTATAATTAAGGAAAACTATAATTATACCTATTCATTTTTTAACTCCATCAAAGACTCCAGAAGGATATAATATTACCTAAGTAAACGAGAAATAAGCAACTTCCAAAACTCTTGAAGTTACAGAGACATCTTGCTTCCTGGACAGTCACCCAAAGTTCTTTTGTACCGTTGGGGCATCCATCTTCAGCCTACAGGCCCATAGTATCCAGCAGAATTTTCATAAAGCAGGAACTTTTAAAGAGAGTTCAGTCCTTTTTTGTGTGTGTCCTGTAGAATGTCTCGCAGACTCTTTCATGAATGAAGAACCCCGAAGAATCATCTTACCTTTAGGCAAGTTCAGCAGTCCTCTCTCTGTGGGTTTTTTGTGTCCAGTTTATGCCACAGTCCAGGCAAAAGCAGTTTCTTGCCTAAATGGCTAACAAACTTCATAAGGAGTGTCTTCAATGCCCATTTTTTTCTTGAAGTAGATTGGTGCTGCTAGGAGCAAACGTGTCTCATTGTCATGAAAAGCCCTAAGTTATTAAAACACTAAAAGCCATATTCTGTCATCTTTGAAAGATATGAAGAATGTCTATCTAACTGAAATATATCTTTATATATCTAGGAAATCTAACTAACATGACTACAGGCTTGATTATTATAGATGATTATCTATTAACAACCTATATTCTTTAATTATACATTACATTTTTAAATGAGCTATCACAATCACAATACCTTAATAAATATCATAAATACATATATATAACAAAATTGACCTTAAATTTATATCAATAAATCAAAATTTATACCAATGTAAATTATTCATATCTATATCAAAGAATAGCATGGCTATTCATTTCAATAGTTCCACCCTGCCATGTTTAGCATTCAAAAAATGGGGAGGTGTATAGAATTGAAAAGTTTTCATGCAACATCTCTGACAAGTATATCTTATGGATCAGTTTCCTTTTATTACATGAATGATTTAACTTCTACCTCATTGCATCTGGAAAGCTATAATGAAATAGTTACATGTGTTAGCACATATGCCAATACCTTAACTATGCTTATGATTGTTCTCAGTCTGGAATTTTAACATTACACTATGGAAATATGCATAGTTTTGTATTTTAATTCATTCATATTAATCATGCACAGGATGAAAACTTTGTATAACTAAGCCTATTGAAGCAGCAAGTGTGATATATTCATAGAAATGCTCCCCTTAAAAATCCTTTGTCATATACAAAATATGAGTTGAGAGTTAGAAATTCTGGTTTCCAGATGACAGAAAGTAAAAGAAAAACTCATTCTTTTAAAGCAATTTTCATACCACTGTAACTTCCAATTAAATGCTGAGAATTGTGGCTCTCAAACCATGTGCTGACCATACCTTGGCACAGAGGTGACAGTGAACTTTTGGGAGCTGATTAGCAGGACTTGTGGCCTTAACACAGTTCATGCTCAGAGAAGAGGGAAAAGCAAAACTGACTACTGAACACTTTAGTCCTATTTTTCCATTTATCTGTTCATAAGCTTCTATTACAACCAAATTTTAACACCATACACAGAATATAAAATATTAATTTAAAAGAACTTGAGGGAAATCATATTACAACTTCATGGTAAATTTAATTTGAAATGCTAAAAGCAACGTTTTCCCTGTATACTGTGCTTGCCTTTTCAGAAACAGGAGCTTTGGAAGTGAGTCTCATTTTGATTAAGTGATTCTGTAATTGCAGAATTCTCACATAGTCTGAAAGTAAAGCCCACACACCACAGGAAATGGGCAAGTCCTTGTTACTTGACAATTTATTTTCCCAGGGTGTGCTAATCATCTTACCCAACAACCAATTGAATTTATTTAAATAGAATCTCCTCATGCAATAGTGCGTGCTTTGAAAAGCAATAGCTTTTCATGCTTTATTCAGTAACAGAAAGAAGCACTGAAAATCAACTAAAGTCCTAGTAATATGTTTAAAATGTGAGGAGGAGATACAATAGTTACTGACATTCTATTTTGTTATTTAAACCCCAGTATTTTGATCTGACATCATTACTACATTAGTCCTGCTTTCAAAATAAGTAAATAAATAAATAAAAAACAGATTGAATTAAATGTTTACCTATAAGAAGGGTTTTCTTAGGGGGCTAACACACATCATTACTGAAGTCATTGGGAAGAGAGAGAGAGAGAGACAGAGAGAGAGAGAGAGAGAGAGATAACATGCAGCCAATAGTGTGGCTCTAAGAAGGTGTAAGCTGCAATCAAGAGGCAGACTAGCTGTCCCTGGTCTGAGGCTGAAGTCTCCAGAATCTAAGAGAACTGCTGGTGCAAACCTTAGCCTTAACGTATCAAAGGTCCTGGACTCTGATGTCCAAGAGCAGAAGCAAAAGCAATTTTGCCACTTTGGATCTGCTAGAGAAAGTTTCCTTCATTTAGAATTTCCCGGTCCACCTAAGTCTTTGGTATTGGAGTGTGCTTCCCACATGGAGATTGTAGGTATTTTTTCTCACTTGATTTGATGATAAATATACAAATCTTTTAAAGAAAACCATCCGAGACACACCTACACTCCATGCTTCACTGACTCTCCAGAATCCCCTCAGATCAGTCAAGGTAACACCCAGAACTTGTCATCACAATGCTTTGCCCTGTTGTCTCTGTAATATTTGCAATATAGAGTTGTATGGACTTTGCTTATTGTTTTAAAGAAGACAGTTTAATGAAGTCCACCATTTCAGGATGGCTATAACAAGCTGTTTCTAAATAACCTGATAAACTTACTCATTCCCTGCTGAATATTTGGACCTCTGGCTCACAGTTTCTTGGTAAAAATTGGTTATGACTTGTCATTCCAAATTCAAGTCTGCCCACAATCCATACACTGTGAAGGGACCTCTATGTTCAACATGATGGTCCTTAGAATCTCTAAATCAATTGTAACTTGCTTAACGATTACTCGTTGTAGAATATTATTTAATGATGTGTTGCATTTGTTTATGTTGTGGATCATTTGTCTTAGTAATGCAAAGATGTGTGGTATTATTTTATATTACATTTGTTTATTTGTGTGAAACTGTAATTATTTGCATTTCTTAAACACCTGATGATCTAATAAAGAACTGAATGGATGATAGCAAGGCAGGAGAAAGTATAAGCAGGGCTGGCAGGCAGGGAGAATAAATAGGATGACAAATCTGGGAGGAAAGAAGAAAGAGCAAGATAGAACAAGGTGAGCAGGAAGCTTTGGGAGAAGGGACAGCCACCCAGCCACACAGTCAGTCACAGAAGTAAGAGTGAAAGTAAAAGATACAGAAGTTAGAAAAGGAAAAAAGCCCAAAGGCAATAGGTAGATGGGATAACTTAAGTTAAGAAAACTAGATAGAAGCAAGTCAAGATAAGGCAGGGCATTTATAGGAAAGAATACGAATCCCTGTGTTATTTATTTGGGAGCTGGGTGTAGACCCCCAAGAGAAAAAGCCAAAAGAGTAAAGAGTGAAAACAACCAACAACATTTAGCATTCCATTGTGGGGGTAGAGTAAAAGAAAATACAACAACAGCTACCTGATTGCAATCAAGCAATTTCCAGCCTTACTGGAGTTAGTAAAAAAGATTGTCCATTCTTGAATACCTACTGCTACTAACTTTAGTTAATAATGGATGGAGAATGTTTGTGAATATATTTTGGTCATACTGTAGATGCTTCTTACTTCTCTCTAATTTTACAGTGATGTGAAGAAGGCAGACTGGGTGACAACCTGAGATGTTGGCATAGTTATCTAACTAACGTGGAAAAATCGCAATAATATATTCATACTGTGTTGCTTCCACTTTTACCAGAAAATTAAGTCTTGGCTGACTTAATGAAAGCTAAAACTGAGTAGTATAGTGACATATATGGAAGTCTAGAAAATATAAAGGTATTTGTGAGGAGTTCCTAGTTAATTAATTCCCTTCTCAAAGAGGCATCATCCAGTGTTTGGATCTCTTGCTTGTACGTCTTGCTGCCCTCTGTGATGTAAAAACAAGACTTTTCTCCAGAGGACAGAATGGCATCACAGAGACAGAGGGCAGCCATCACCAGAAAACTGAAACACCCTATCACAAGTGTTTCTAGACTTCAGAACTAGAAGAAATAAACTTTTATGATATTCCTGGTCTTGGTATTTTGTTGTACCAGCACAAGTGAACTATGACAGGAAATCTAATCGAGAAAGTGATTTAGATTTATGGGATTACAGTGGAGGGCAAAGAAATTCTTACAATAAGCAAGTTATCATTCTGAATCATTTAATTCCTGTACTAAGCATCTTTTCAATACTAGTTTTCAGTGAAAGAACTAGATGAAGTCCATGGCAGACTCCACTGAAAATAAAAGAAAAACAAACCAAAACTGAGAGCAACCACTACACACAATGAACACAAAGCCATAAAGACTTACAGCAAAACAAATTGTAAAACCAAAACAAAACTCAGCTCTCTTTCCTTTCCTTCACAGATGGTGATTATCACAAATACACAGGGCCCAAATGCCACCTCAGTAGATGTTCAAAAAGTCTACCTTTGACAATGCCATATACCAAAGATCAAAAGATGATCTAATGAAAGAGAAGGAGCTATCAGCCAAATAGCAAGTGTTTATTTATCCTCTCCAGCTAATAATGCCAACAATGCCCAAAAGTTTGCAGTCTTTTCTCTATTTTATTCTCTTCATTAACCAGTGAGGAATCAGAGGTTTGGAGGACTACAGACCTCATGCTAAATACAGTACATTTCAATGGTAATGTCTCTTGAATTCATACACATTCTAAATCACAATGATAAAATGAATGTTATATATTTTATATCAAAATGCATATTGATTTAGATTTACTTTAAGGACTTTTCAAATTTCCCTAGTTATAGCCATTTTATTTTAATTGTTGACTTTCTTCAGGAAGGTAAAAAAAAAAGAAGAATTTTGTGAAGTAGATGAAAGTAGACTAAGTCTGTCAAAGATTAAGGCTTAGTTTTGAAAAGTAATCTATTTGCAAATCAGGACAATCTATTAAAGTGAAACTTTGAATCTCAATGAAACTTAAGTCCTTTCAAACATGTTAGTGACTAGCTGGTCTGCAGGTGAACATTTACCCTTTATTAAAGGATTTAGTCCCTGCTGTGAGCCAAGACAGGTTCTCAGGTTTGTAGCACAAGTGCTCTGTCACAGACAAACTTGAGTTTCAAAATATTCTGGACTATAATATAACCTGTAAGCCCAATGGATTGTTTCTCAAGTGCAAGTCATTTTCCATCCAGTAGTATATTTGATATTCTATTGCTATGACAAAACACCATGGCCAGTGTAACTTATGGAAGAAAGGATTATTTGGGTTTACAGTTTCAGAGCGTTATAGTTCATGATGATAGAGTAAAGGGATAAAAGCAAGAGCAGCCACTGAGAGCTTACATTTGAATCACAAATAGGAATAAAAAAGAAAACACACAAAATAAACTTTCCCTAGGTATACTTCTTTAAGGAAAGCCATAAGGTATTATGAGCCTTCCCAAACAGTCCCAGGAACTGAGGACTGAGAATTAAAACATTTGAGTCTATGGGAGACATTATCATTTAAGCCACCACACATAGGATAGCTGGTTATAGAAAGATTTATTTCTGTCTTCTAACTAATAGATGCTTTGGCCGGGACTTCTGTTAAAGTACCTACCATGCACAGAGCAGACTCCATGACAAATATCCTCTGGCTCAAACATCAATGATAGCTGTTGAAAAACTAATGTGCATCATTGACCCCCACACTTGGAAGGAGGCTGAGAACAGAAGGCCTGAAAATGAGAGTTCCACATTTACTTCCTGTGACAGAAGTTCTAATGAACATTTGACTTGTGTACTTTGCTTCAGTGGTTTTAACCTAATGTCTCACAAAAGCTATTCTTCCTTGTGGTAATTTGCTAGAGCTCTTGCTTATGTGAATCAATGTTCCATGAGTGCAAGATCAGAGTAGTTGACACCATGATAAAATGCTCTTTAAGTGAGTCCCTATCACCAGAAAGTAAATTTAAATTTCTGCCCTTTATGACAGGAATATTACGTAGCAAAATATTTTAGGAAGAAGGCATCAGTAATGTATGTTCTACTTTTCAGAGAGATTAGTTATGAGCATTCTTTTGCAAATATGTGCATATATTCAACATATGTGTGTCTGTATTTGTGTGGATATATATGGATATGCAGGTGCACATACATGCCTTTGCACATTTATATGTGTCTGGAGGTCAGAGGTCAGCATCTAATGTTGCTCTTTAGGACCTGTCTACCTTATGTTTTTGGACACAGGGTTTCTCATGGGGGTCTAGAGCTCACTGCATATGTTAGACGTGCTACTCAGCCAATAAATACAAATGATTGACCTGTCTCCCCCTCCCCATTGCTAGGAGTACAAGCATAGGCTAGCACATCTGACTTTTGCTGTGGTTCTGGGGAGCAAACTTGGGCTCCCATGGGACACAGAAAGTACTTTACTGATTGAGTTGTCTACACAGTCCCTTAAGAAAGCATCTGTTTTCTTAAACAACCCTCTGAGTTTCTTTCAAACCTATTGTGTTTCTTTCAATTCCATGTTAAGTCATGGCCAATTTTATTAGGTGGTGAGAGCATTCCATTTTGGTAGCATGCGGACATCCACTTGCCCGTTTGTATATTCTCCTTCATATCTGAGCTGATCAACAAAACGGCATAATATTATTGGGATGGCATTTTATACCCAGGGCCCTCTGTGTCATGTGTTCTCAAAAAGGCCTCTGGAACATTTGTTTGTCTCTTCTTCATACAGAGTATGAATAAATGCTGTGATGTGTCGGGTTAGATTGGCTATTGGAATCACAGAAGACCACCATAAAATTAAGAAAGCATGTTTTTAAATTTCTCAAAGCAGATAGTTGAGATGAAACTAAAAAGCCTAACTAATAAGGCAGAAAATGATGAAAGGGAAGAGGGTAAAACGAAATGGATATAGGGAAATCTTATAAGACAGACATGTAAAATTTTCAACTAATTTTCAAACCTTAGATTCAGGTAGAGAATTATGTATCTATCATCCTCTTGGTTCCAATTTGAATAGCTGTTGATCTTCTGACTTTTCTGGTATGGGAGTTAAATGAGTTTGGATGTCACTTAAAAAGCTTCAAATGAACAGTAACCAAGAGTCATTTCCAAATTAAAGAGGAACAATCTTATCTGTAACAAAAATTTTAAATATATTCAAGTTTAATTTTCTGACATACACTCAAAGGGAAACAGAAAACATCCCCATAGCTGAGCTAAAGAAATTGCCACCACAGCACATTCTAACAGGAAACCTGCTCCTTAATATTAAGGTGCCACCTAGGAACTGTTTATTTCCTTTGCTTCCAGCCAACCAGCTGTTACTTCCATTTTTGGTCTTAGTACTAATTGCATAATGTCCTTAATTCATGCCTGCTGGTAGATCTGATCATCACATTACCTGGAGGGCAGTCTTTAATTAGAGGAATTTCTAAACAAATTGTCTAAAGGGCTTGTTTAGACTGATTAAATGTAAATGACTCCCCCCTTTCTAAAAATGAACATTATCCTCATACTAAAACATCTCAGATAAAAAAAGCAACATTGGTAATAATTAAGGTCTTTAAAATGAGCAGCCACATTATCCACAAAAGCAATTGAATCTTGTTGCCTACAGCTGAAATATATATGACTCAATGTGACATTTATACAATGGCTTTCAGCATTTCAACTTTGCCTCTGTCCGAACTAACAAGGTGAAACGCAAAGTGATTGAAAAGGGATAAACTGCATAAAAAATGATATGGAAATGTGGAATGCTAATTCAGCTGTGGCTTATACAAAGCTATTAGAATCATGTGCACGATCACCTGTGCACTGCCAGGCACTTGAAGAAGTAAACATCAAATTAAACTTTCCATATTGTGAACAGGCAGCAATCTGCTACACGAATTAATAGGTTGTCATTTCACATCCAAACAAAGTGCAAATAAGATAAATATAATAAGAGGGTCGACAAACTTTGATAATCGAAAAAGAAAAAAAACAATTAAAGGCAACTGCAGTGTAAAATGAAATAATTTGGACAAATATCATTGCCATAATAGACTGCGAGAAAAAGATGTGTCTGGGGGAGATTAGGAATTTCAGTCACATTGGTATCAACTTCTTTGGAAATTGTTTGTGCTACTCTTAATCACCAGAAATTGCATGGCATGGTTTCTATGGTGTCTCTGTTAGAAAATGCATTAAGTATAGAAATGGCATTCCCTGTTCGAATACACAAGTGGGGTATAGTAAAGTGTGATGGATGATTTGTGTCCTCTCGGCAAAGCTTTGAAAAGTACTTTCTTTTTCTCACTCTCGTAGCCAACTAAGTCAGTAGCTGTGGTCACCCCTGA
The DNA here is from genome assembly GCA_004026605.1 of Ondatra zibethicus. NCBI lineage: Eukaryota > Metazoa > Chordata > Mammalia > Rodentia > Cricetidae > Ondatra > Ondatra zibethicus. The sequence goes on along the minus strand of PVIU01013930.1, from coordinate 34,506 downwards.
ACTTTGGAATCACTTTTGCTTCAGTCTAGTCTCTAGAAATATCCTGTACGTATATGACCTGTAGGGAGGCATATTTATGCATCTGTAAATGTACCTGTAGTGGTTGGAAAGAGAAGTATCCCCCAGAGACACACATATCTCAACTATTTGGACCCTACTTTTGGAGGTACAGCCTCCAAATGAAATCTGTCACAGGAGCGCAGCTCTGTAAGTTCATAGTCTGCCCAGATGACTAGTTTGCCCTCTGTTTCGTATTTGAAGTTGATGTTGTGATCTCTAGTTTTCCTGCTTCGGTCACCATGCCTGACAATTGCAGCTATACCTTACTGCAGTGACGGACTCTTATCTCTCTGGAATTAAAGGCTAAAATATCTCTTAAGTTGCCTTGCCTTCAGTCACAGTTGTAACACAGCTAAAGGAGAGTAGCTAATTAGTACTTAAACACACACTCTTCAATGAAGTACATCTTGTCTACTAGTCAGTCCTTCATCAGAGCTCTGGATTGAGAACTCAAGAACCAAATTCTACATCGCACTTGGTCACTATTTTAGCAGGCCACTCTCAAGAGGAAAATCATTTCACTTTTTCTGTGGGGAGAGGGGCATCATGAGATCATTGTTTATGATTTAAAGTCAAAGAATTAATTTATTTTTATCATTTGTCAATTCCTCTAGCGAACAGTGTCCACAGGAGCAGAATGTGTTACTTTTTTACACTCTGTTGTCTTTTGTGAATAAATGGTTTTTAGGTTAAAGAGAGCCAGTAACTGAGAATGAAGAGAGAGCATTGTGTAACTTGAAAATCACCAGGGCAGGTACTATGTCCCATGAGCTTAGTGATCTTAGTATAAGGCCCCTACCCTTTATCAGTCAGGGAGCTTCACCTCATCCATTATGCAAATACCAGGGGTTTCCCAATGATTGCTCTAATTTTACTTTTGTTGCTGAAATGAAATATTCTGACAAAGAAAGCAACTTAGAAAAAAATATTTGATTTTAACTTATGGTCCCTTATTAGAGGGAAATAAAGGTGACAGGTATTTGTTTATTTATTTATTTTTTTCTTTATTTCCTGTATTATTATATAATTACACTATTTTTCTCCTTCCTTTGATTTCTTCCAAAACCTTCCATATGCCATCCCACTGCTCCCTTTCAAATGCATGGTCTCTTTTTCCATTAATTGTTGCTACATATAACTGTTCATTGTGTGTAAAATTATTTGTATGTATGCTTTTAGGGACGACCACTTGACATTAGATACAAAATTGATATTAGACAAGCAATTAATGTTAGACAAGCAATTCTGCATCTTCTTCCATGTAGAAAATGTTTCTTCCTACTCTGAGTATCCTTTAGTTGCCATATTTTTTTGTATGTAATTGAGGCCTTCTGAGCTTTCTTTCATCCTATTTTACTTATCTCTTTTTGTCCTTGTTATGCTCCTGTTTAGACAGCCATGTTGGTAAAACTTTATGGGTATAGCTTTAGAAATTCCCAGGAGATACAGTGTTCCAGCAAACTCTGATCCTCTGGTTCTGGTGATCCCACCTCTATTTTCGGCAATGGTCTTTGAGGCTTCGGTGTGGAGGTTGTACTGTAGATGTATTCACTGTGTCTGAACTCCACAACTCTGCATTTTGTTCGTCTGTGGTTTTCTGAAATAGTCTCCATTTATTGCCAAAGGAAGTTGCCTTAATGAGGGGGTAAAAACCACATTTAATATGTGTGTGGGAGAACTAATATTTAGAGGATAGGTAGGGATTGTTCAGGTTTAGTAAAGTGGTGGCTGTAGATTCTCTTCCAAGATCTATGACTTCAGGAGTCCCGAGGAGCAGTATGGTTTCCCTCTTGTTGAGTATGTCGTAGAGAGCCGTTGGTCACTTCCAGGTTTTTCATTCCACTGCTGAACCCTTTGTGTGACAGTGCCATCTTGGTTGCTGTTACGGGTTATAAGCTTCATAGCTGGGTAGCATTTTGGCTGCTTCCCTCCTTTGGAAGCTTGCATGGTTCCTTCTGGGACCATAAAGCTTGTCCTCAGGAAGTAAACATTCCTATCCGTTCCAGTTCAGGTGCCTTTGGTTTCTGTTTCTGAAGTGAATGATATAACAAGATTATCTTCTACCTCTACAGAGAAACCAAAGGCACCTGAATAGCAATTGTCTGTAATATTTGGCGAAACATTTGGATAACCCAGATCAACAACTTGAAATGATTTCTCATGCTGGGTCTTCAGGTTTTTGTGAGATGGTATTTGACTTTTGAAGGAAACATTGTCAGTCAAGATATGGAAATTTTATTTAAACTACATATGTATGTTGATAAACATACTTATATCTATTATAGGTTTTTAGGTAAACGGATAATAATATGACTTCTTATGAAATTTTCAGACATCCTTGCTGTTATTTTACCCTCCTTCTGTATTTACTTTTCTCCTGTTACCTAGTTAGAGCCTTCCCCTTTTTCCAATTTTCCACATCAGATCATTTGTACCATGCTATTAACCTCACTTTTGCTCCCTGCCCCGAGAAATGGTCCCTTCTTACTTTCCTGGCTTCTGTATTTATTCCGGGATCTGTGTGACTTCTGAAGATATGAAGCCAGGTGCCTCCCATGAGAGAGAATATGTGACACTTGCTTTTCTGGGTCTGGGTTGCCGCACTCAATATGATCTTTTCTAGTTTTATCATTTTGCCTGCTATGTTCATGATTTCACTTTTCTTTACAGTTGAAAAGTAATCCATAGTTCATAGGTACCACATTTTCACTCTCCATTCAACAATTGAAGGACGTTTAGGTTGTTTCTTACAGGCCTAGAGGCTAAGAAGTCTCAGACTGGAGTTCAACGGATTTGATTCTGGTGAAGGTCCTTTTATTTTAGATTCAGAAAAATTTATTTCATGATTATGGTGACAATTTTAAAACTATTGACATGTCACTTAATTGGCTACTTCATTAAACATAAACAATAAAACTGTGTAAAAATAACTTTGGTTTAGATTTTTCAAGTGAAATCTCAGAAATATGTGCTCCATGTGTCACGAAAAATATTGAGAACTTATGGTGCTAGATACTTTCTTTGTGTCTAATTGAACAGTGTTACACACATTGTTTCATCTCTGGTTGTTATTTTTAATACATTTTCTTAGTATTAAGTAAAACAAGCATCTTTATGTCAAAAGTACAGAAAACTGTAAAGGACTAAATAAAACTGCCTTTAATACTGCTACTTTTAGACTTCTGTACTTATAATATTTGCAAATAAACAACAGTAGTTATTAAAAGAAATCATATTATATATGCCTAACTATTTATCCAATAATTGCTTTTGTGGCTATAAATAATCAAAAATCATCAAATTTTGTCATGAACATTTGTTACAATTTCTGGCATATTTTCAAAAAAATATTTGAAATCTCAAGATGTTAAGAAAAATAACATTTCGATCGATAGTTTCCCTTAACCAGAACACAGCCATTTTGTCAATGACTTGATTTTTGTGTCAAGATGGTTTCCTTTTCATTATCTCATATCCATTTTTGTTAATACGAACTATTTAGACAATTCTAAACATCACTTTACAGTCTACGAAAAGACACCAAACCGATAGTAACAGGAGAATCAGTTAATTTTTTAAGATGTCTGTGGCTGGCCGCATTTCATCCGAAGGACACTGCTAACACAAAATCCTCCCATATTTCCTGAGAGGGAATACCTAAATGCAAAAAGATTAGGGTTAAATTTAGGGTTAGGGTTAAATTAGGGTTAAGATTAGGGTTAGTGTTAGGGTTAATGGTTAGGGTTATAAGGGTTGGATTATGGTTTGGGTTCCTCCCTCCCCCTGACCTCTCTCTTTCTGCTTCCCTCCCTCCCCTCTCTCCTTTCTTTTTTCCCTTCCATCTTCCCTATCTCTTCTTCTTATTTTTCTTCCCTCCCATCCTTTCCTTCTCTTTTCCTCTAGGTTTCTCTTCTCTTCCCTCATTGCCTCAATTTTCTTGGTAAAATCTTAATTTAGGGAATTCATCTTTTCAGCAGTGGTAGAAGACACAGTCACCAGCTATTATGTGTTCATATGACCTGGTGTTCAGATATTCACCTTCTTATTTAGATTAGTCCCTTTGTGGAGCTTCTAGGAGTGGGACTAGGAAGGACCTGTCCCTGGAGCTTGAACTGACTTTTGTTTATCCTCCCTTTGATGCAGGGGGAAGAGCTTGGTCCTTCCCCAACTTAATTTGCCACTTTGTTGACTACCATGAGAGGCCTGCCACTTTCTGAATAGAGAAAGAGGAGGAGTCAATAGGGGGTGTGGGTTAGAGAGGAGGTCAGTGGAATGGGAGGAGAGGTGTGAGGGAAATCTGTGATCAGGATGTAAAACAAATGGGAAAATGTTTATTTAAAAGAAGAAAGAACATAGAAACTGTAGAACTAGCTCTATCAAATAATTGCTCTAGGGGTCTTATCCAAGGTATGCTAAATCCTAACCAAATATGCATGTGCATGTATTCTTATTTAAATTACCTCTTGCTGCATGCCTCGAGACATTACCTAGAGGCCATAAAATAGTTTGCTCACCCTGAGCACACAGAGATGGCTACTTGGAAAAGAAGAAAACAATGCAAGTAAGGATGCCCCTCTACAGGTGGCTGAAGAGGAGCAGAGAGAGTGGTTTTCTAGACAGGATTAGCATAAGACCTGGTAGCCAAAGAATGAGTCAATGCCTGTAATGTTTCCTTGAATAAAAAATTTAAAAAGAACTGTCTGATTTTATTCCTGTGTTATAGAATCAGGCATCCGTGAAGGCAAAATTTCAATCTGATTCGACTCGGGGGCATGCACCTGTTACAGCCACACTTGGAAAACTTGCTGGGAGTTTCAGGCCCCAAGCACTAGTTAGCAGAATACTGCTTAATTGGCAGACTCTTTCGGGAGGAACGGCAGGCGCACTGGCCCCTGAAGAGGCATAAAGGAATCCACAGTAGTCAGGCTCAGGAGATAAACATTAAGTAGATCATCATCACCTAACTGCTGATTTTATATGACAGTCACTTTGGAGCGAGAAAGCAGTCCATGTGCATGTGTCCTTTCGGCTCTCTATTTCTCAGGAACACTGACTAAAACATTTAACTAGAACTAAGAAGAATTAAGACCAAATTACCCTCAATATAAATAATAGGGAACAAGTGGAAAGAAGGGGGCTTAAGGATTCAGTTCCTTACTTTTTCGGGAGGGAATACCTGAATGCAGGAACTCAAGGAACTTGACTTAGAAAATGAAACACATTTTAACAGAAATCTAAAAAGAACTACAAGTTGAGGACTGAAAAATACATAAATATAAATATACTTTGCACTTTAAATTTTGTTGTCAGTGTTGGGCAGGAGAGAGAAATGGAATAGCCTGTTCTCTGAAGATCTAGAGGTTATTGAATGACAGAGATAATCAACTCCGTGAAGGTGCCCTCTGATCTTCACATGTGCTCATAGTGCATGAGACTTTCTTCCACAATTGTGTGCACAACACAAGCAGAGGTAATAATAATAATATTAATTTAAATACTAAGCTTCATACATTAAATTAGTGCTACTCTCAGCCTTCATCAGAGAATCTTCTTTTCTTGTGGGTAGCTGTTAACACAGAGACTCACTAATGGTCAAAATGGAGGAAATAACTGACTAAAGAGTTCTGGATTCTAATTGGGATGTCTATATTCTCCCATCTAAGTTTTAGGGAATATCCTGGAAGAAGGCACAGAAAGATCTTTAAAGAGCCAGAATTTGAAGAGAAATGTTGCGAAACAAGATTTACTGGTTATGAAATGATTGTGAAATGAACTCACAGCAGCTGAAAAACCACAGTGGACGGGTTCACAAGGCCCATCCCTCACTGAGGATCCCTAGGTGAAAAAGGAGAGATTGCTGTAGTGGCATTTTAAGGGAAGAGAGACTTCAGTAAGAGTGAGAAAAGGATGAGTGAGGACAGTATAGGGAGAAATCATGCAAAACACTGTAAGACAGGTAGAAAATTGTCAAAGAATAAAATAAAGGAGAAGATACAAGCAAATATGAGCCTAAGTAAGACACAGCTGTATAAGAGGAGTCCTACACTGAGCTTGTATTGACGGGTAGACAGCATAAGAAATGTGCAGGAGAAAGAACAAGCCCTCATTAGTGGGCATTAAAGACAGGGTTTAGGACTTGGACAGGGTAGACAGGAAGGCCCTAATCCCAGCTGGGATACTGAGGAAGCAGGATGTGAATGTGTTGAGTTGGCTGAGATTGGGGGACGGGCGCAGAGGTCACAGAACTGGCCTCTCAAACCCAAGTAGGAATGCTTTGTCCTGTTTCCAAGGACTCTGCCCTTTGGAGGAGTCCCATGATCCAGATGTTTGTTATCCTTTCCCTTCTGCCTCATCATTTATTTGTTCTTTGTCTCATTTATCAGGGGCCTAGTTCTTTGCTAAAATAATACACTCACAAGCAGGTTCTAAGAAGTCGTAAGTGTCTTTCAAAGGAGACCTATACAAATTGCCTTCATTCCTCAGTTGGCATTACCACAATGCTATAATGTATCTACTAAATGTTAGTTACCATACATGACATGGGAGAGAGAAGGAAGATGGAATTTCTCCCTTGAAGGAGTGGATGCACAGTCATCAAAGCTGGTACACAACACAATGTGATAGGAGCAAATTTAGCATTGTGGCAGTGCTGAGGCCCTCTTTAGAATGTAACGGTGAATTCTACTTTAGAGGATTAGCACTGAAGACTTCATGGAACAGGGAATGGTTATAAAAGAAGATTTTGTAAAGTGGGAGAAGGAAAAATTATAGACAAATCCGAGAAGAAAACCAAAGGAAAGGTGGATAGAGGAGAGAACGCTTTGTGTTCAGGAAAAATGATACCATTTGTATGTAGAATAGAATAGGTGAGATGGTAGAAGAGGCCTCTTATCAACTACCTCACAGGTCATATAGAGTAGAAAATGCTGACTCCTCCCCCATGCTCTGGGTAGCATTTTCAATAACAACTGCCATCTACGATAAGGATCATCAAATGTTCCACATGGTTGTATGCTTTTCATGCTTGTGATTCGGTTACTGCTCTGCTATAAAAATGAGAAAACAATCAAAGCATATGTGCAGAGGACCTGGTGCATACCCATGCAGGCCCAGCGCTTGCAGCTTCAGACTCTGTGAGCCTATAGGAATCCTGCTTAGCGGATGCAGTGGGCCATATTTCCCTCCTATTCTCTGTCCTCTCTGAGTCCAAGGGTTTCTCTGATTACCAAGGGGAAGGACCCAATGGAGACCTCCAACTTAGACTCTCTCTGCATAATGTCTGGCTTCCGAACAGTGGGAGTGTGTGTGATTCTCATTCTTTTACCCATTGTTGGGACTCTTTTCCTCCTATTAGGTTGTGTTGCCTCAATATGAGGGCTTTTTGCCTTGTTTTATTGTGTCTTGCTTTGTCCTGTTTGGCTGTTGTCTCTCTGAGGCATGCTTTTTTTTTCTGAAGAGAAAATCAGAAGAGGGGTGGATTGGAAGAGATGGGTCCTAGTGGGGAGCTGGGAGGACTGGATGGAGGGGAACTGTGGTCGGGATGTGTTGTATGAGAAAAGAACCTATTTCCAATGAATAAAAACAAATATGAAAGCAGCTACAAGCATATATACATAAATTCGCGCCTAAAGTACCAAATGAACCTTACGCAAACAAGCAGCCACTAATGGACCATTTTGTTTGCTTCCCCTGGATGATGTACTAAAAATTAGAACCTTCTGTATGCCAGGGCAAGGAAACGGTCTAATATTGCAGGTCTGTGATTCAAGCCAAAGAGTTGTTATATGTACCAGATTGATTTGTGTACCCTTTGGTTCAAATCTTCTAATGTCTCAGAAGCTAATATTTCATCAATCTGTAAAGGGACACATGGTACAACTGACTCATTTTTAAGTGGAACTTTAAATACACATTTAGTTAGCAGAAAATATCTACTCCTGGATAGCTGTCAGGAGCTTTAAGTCCCTTTCTGTTTCTTTCTTTCCTTCTTTCTTTTTTTTTTAATCTCACCATTCGCTGCAGCAAACTGAGGAAACACTTTCTAGTAAAACCTCACTTTCCCCACTCTTGATGCCCAAGATTTGCATTTTCTTCAGCTCACGATTTTACAACTTCGTGTTTTTTAAAAATTGGTTCAGAAGCCCAGCGAGGGAACAAAATAGAACTTTCTGGGAATTAAGAACTAGGAAGGTTGAGTGTGAAAGCAATCAATGCAGTTTTCCCCAGAGCTTCCTAGGTAGAACACAGGAGATCAGATTCATGGCTTGCTAGGGAGGGATAATGGGCTGGGTCTCCACAATGGCATCAGAACTTGAAGCACCGACGATCTTTCTAGTTCACATGATCAAATAACTGGTCAGACACATTTTCCCACCCCTCTGACTTTTGTTAAGGCTGCGACCTCCACTGGGACCATTTCTTTTTGTTCCAGTGCTTTCTTCTAAACAATGCAAACAGTTTAAGTAATGGCTCAGTCTATTCCATTTGACCCATGTGAATTTCTAGTTTTCCCTTGGATGCCACAGTGTCTTTTTGCAGTCCCCTTTCTCCTGTGGCCAGTTGTCTCTCTCTCCCACACCCTCCTGTCTCAATATCTTTGGTGACATACTGACTTAGATTTCTGTGGTGGTCACATGAATTCCTTTTTATCCCACTTGATTTTGTCTCTGTGGATTTGTTTCCCACTGCAAGAACACATGAGCAGCTTACACTAGGGCTCAGGACATCCCCAACAATCCCCCTAATAGTTCAGGAAGCAGGCTCAAGTTCCATACGTGTAAGTGACAACAACTGTGGTCATGCTGAAATTTGTGGCATTAGAAGAGATTTTATGTAAATTTTAGCTGCACTAGGAAGAATGTAATTTCAAAATTCTAAAACCATATTTACCTAAAGTACATTTTAAAGGTTTGAACTCTATAGAAGAAATGTTTTCCTGATATTAAATTGCAAGAAATGCACACATTATACATTTGTATGAATGAGCAACTTGAACAGCTTTCTAACAATGGGCTTTGACCTTATCATTTACCCTCTTCCTAGGAAGCACAAAGTCACTGTGTCTCATGAGTGTGTCCTCTTGGAATTTTTAATTAAAGAGCTGAAAGCACCATTCTTCATCATTATCTGAAGGTACCTCTGGCCTCCCTTTAAACCATTTTTCCTTTATGCTCATGTTGTGCTTCGAAAATAATCTATGATGGCATTTCTATTTTGCTGATATGTTTACAGTTCTCTCTTCTCCTTAAGCGGTGAGATTTTTCAAAAGCTGGGGTCATGCTTATTAATTTTGGAACTTCTAATCATTAGGACTGCACCTGGAAATGACACTTAATTAATGCCCCAATGCACACATCCAACAATGTGCATGGATTAAAGTGTTATATGGCAACTGTCCAAACTCTGGAGTCAGGTATTAGCTCTGTGGTCTTTGTGTTGGTGTTGAGGCATCTTTTTCTTCAAGACATGGACAGATAAGTCAAAGAGGGGAATGTGTTTTATTGTTTGACAGATGTGCTCAGCAGTTCCTCAGATTCCCTTTCTTGGGCTGGGGACATCCACCTCTTTCTTCATTGTGCAGATGGAAATTCTTTCACAGGACAGATCTGTCCCTTTTGTGTCACTGATGGAGAATGATGAGTTGAAGAGTTTCTTGACCAGCCAGCCCATCGTTTTCTGTACTCCAGACACGACAAGATGAGCTTAATTATCTTTAGGTCGTACTAGATGTTGACACTGTTGTGATAGGAAAATAGGTACTTCTCCATAGAGTCAGCCTTCGCAGCAGGAAGAATTCCACTTACATTAGTTTTGTCTTACTTTCTGATCTATTTTAGGGGGTAAGTTAAGGAGGGTTATGCTTATTTATTAAACACAAACAGTCAGCCTCAGCTTCCTAATATCACATTTGCCAGAATTATTTTCTTACAGAATCGTTTATAATAGCTGGGTGAGGCCTTGAGAGATGGCTTAGTAGGTGAAGGTGCTTGCCAAGTTTGAGAGATCTGAGTTTGATCTCTGGGACAATGTGATGAAAGGAGAGACCCAAGCTCTGCAGCCTGTACTCAAGTGTTTCATGAATGCTATGGCATGCAAGCCCAGGAGCACACACGCACAAAGGGCACGCACACGTGCCCACACACACACACACAGAGGGGGAGAAATAAATAAATTGAAAAATATTCAGATGAGATAATTAGTATAATACACGGTTTACATGTTGTAAATATGCATTGTGATGTAAACATGTAGATTGTCTTCATGGGGATATAAGATGAATAAGAGGACAGAGAAGATACTTTTCACTGGGCAGTATCTTGCTTTATTTACTTGTTACTGAGATAAGATATTCTAAAAAATAACAAAGGATCTTAAGGAAGAAAAGATTGATTTTGGTTACATCATGGCAGAGAAATCAAGGCAGTCCCAGCACTCAGGAGGCAGAGGCAGGTGGATCTCTGTGAGTTCGGGACCAGCCTGGTCTACAAGAGCTAGTTCCAGGATGGGGACCAAAAGCTACGGAGAAACCTTGTCTCGAAAATCAAAAAAAGAAAGAAAGAAAGAAAGAAAGAAAGAAAGAAAGAAAGAAAGAAAGAAAGAAAGAAGGAAATCAAGGCAGCAGTATCCTGAAGCAATTTTCCATACCTTACCCACAATCAGAAAGCATGCAGAGATGAATACATGCTAGTTCTCAGCTTACCATCTCTATTTTTACAGTCCAGGACCTGCATAAATATCAGTCCTATCTTCAATTAAGATGAACCTTTCTACATCAAAGAACACAATCAGGATAATCGCCCACAGGCTTGCACACAAACTAACAACTTATAGCATTCCCCAGGTAACATGAAGATTGTTTGCTAGGTTATCTAAGATCCTAGCCATTTGCCAATTAGTGTGACCATTATAGGCAGATAGTAGGCATCTTGAGAACTTCCCAGAGTTTATATATGTCCAGTTAAAGATGGGTCCCAGATACAAAAATATCACCTCTCACTGATGCAAATGATTCATATACAGCGTTCTAACAAAATTTGGATCATAAACCACTCATATAGCATCTTCTTCCAGACAGTATAGGCACCCATACTTCTAGAGTTTGGAGTCCTGACATGAATATAAAGCAGAATTGTAAGCACCCTAACTTTTATTCCTTAAGGAATTTGAAAATCCAGAATCTGTGAGGAAAATCAAAACCCATTCCTAATTTTTGGGGTGGTTTGGCTATCTGGTCTTTGTTTAGTCTACACTTGCTCATCCAAAAGTCTTACCAAGCACCCCTGGCTAGTGCACTATTGAGTTATGGTAAGTAGCTGAGTGGTCCCTGACAACAAATTGGGGAAACCATGTAGATAATGTTGTAACATTGCATGTTCCTGGACTGTGGCCTTTCTTCATTTGGCAAAGAGATGCAATGTGCATTTTGAGAATGATGGGAAATAATACTTAACTTTATAACCTGGAATCACATCCTTTCTCTTAATGGCTCTAACAGGACAACTGAAATTTATACTGCCTGATTGAAAAGAGGATTTATTTGACCCAAGCTCAAAGTTAGCTTTGTACTATTTCACTTGCCTCCATGCCATAAAAAAATAAGTGCCTAGACTTTGTACCGTACAAGGTAAAATAAATGAGATAACATTTTACTGGTAAACAATCAATAGCCTTTAAAATAACACAGAATCTTATTCCCTAATTTTGCAAGACAATGTTTGATCTGAGTTATTTACGGTTTTCCCAGTAGAGCTAGAAAAAAAATGTAGCATAGGCTCTGGAAGTAGACTATTCAGGGATAAAATAATGCAATGTGTTATAACTCAGTTGAATGAGTATTAATTCTGATAATGCTTATAATATATACCCTTTTTTGAATAAAATTTTTGAAATTCAGAAGGTTGACAATATTAATGCTTTTTATTTAAGGAATTTGAGGGATTATGATATTGAGAAATGTGTACTGATTTCCTTTGAAGTGAAGCAACTTAGTGGTTGTAAAATACTTCTTGACTGTGGAAGTCAACAAACTTACTTTAAAACCTGGCTTTTTCACTGGTCATATGACTTTAGACAAAGTTGTAATTTTCATTTTTTCTTATCAGAAAAAATAGGCATAATAATACCAGGTGCCCTAGTATTCTTCAAAGAGAAAGGAGAACAGCAACACAAGGCTGCACATTGTCAGCGTTTTCAGAAATTTAAGAAATCAACATAATCCTTCTTAGAACTAGAAATTCTGATGCAACATGTCTTGAATGGGACGGCATTGAAGTTCTTATGTTTGGTTTGTTTGCTTTTATTTGAAGGAAACATACCACAGATGGTGTCCCGATGAACAATTGATGACTAATATTGACCCATTTTGGTGTATTTGGGAGTCACTAAGGAGACAAACTACTGGACGTGACTGCGAGGGACTTCTAAATTGTGTTAACTGAGGCAGAAAGAGCTAACCTACATCAAAGCATAGATGGAATAACAAGGAAAGCAGGCTGAGAAGGCTGAGAACTGGCATTCAATGGTCTCTGCTTCCTGGCTCCAGCAGCCATGTATCCAGATTTCTCATACCCCTGAGTCACAGATTCCCCGCCTTGATGGACTGAATCCTCAAATGGTGAGCAGAAATAAATATTTTCTTCCTTAAAGATATTTTGTCAGATATTTTCTCTTAGCAGCAAGAAATTAAACTAGCATACCATCCTTCATCGAGTGGATGACACATAAAAAGATAAAGATAACTTTAAAAATTGAATTTTATTTGTTGTAGAGCAGATCTGTACAGCTTATTAGGTTAGTGTCTTGAGACAATAAATTTGCCTGAGTCTCAGTTTTTTCATGTATGATTATAGTGTTGAATAATTATTAATGTTGAAAATAATATATTTTTCTCACTTAATATTATGGTTTTGAAAAAAAATCACACACTATAGGCATATAAAATATTGACAGGTATGGGGTGCACACATGTAAAATTGGTGTTCTGAGCTATCACTTTTTGCCTTATTCTCTTGAGTGAATGTCTCTGGCTGAATGTGACGCTTGTCTGAAAGCCAGCAGTTACAGCAGACCTCCTCTTTCTATGGGCTTAGGCTACAGGTGTGCCAGAAGCCATACCTGGCTTTTTTTCCCTGTGACGCACAGTGTCTTGCCTTTTGTTGTTGCTTTTTCCTTTATTAATTTTCTTATTGATTTTATTGAGCTCTACATTTTTCTCTACTCCCCTCCCTGCCTCTCCCCTCCTCTTCAACCCTCTCTCATTGTCCCCATGCTCCCAATTTACTCAGGAGATCTTGTCTTTTTCTCTTTTCCATGTAGATTATATCCATGTATGTCTCTCTTAGGGTCCTCATTGTTGTCTAGGTTTTCTGGGATTGTGATTTGTAGGCTGGTTTTCTTTGCTTTGTGCTTAAAAACATTTATGAGTGAGTTCATGTGATAATTGTCTTTCTGGGTCTCGGTTACCTCACTCAAAATGATGTTTTCTAGGTCCATCCATTTGCCTGCAAATTTCAAGATGTCATTATTTTTCTCTGTTATATAGTACTCTATTGTGTAAATGTACCACAGTTTTTAATCCATTCTTCAGTCGAGGGGCATTTCAGTTGTTTCCAGGTTCTGGCTATGACAAACAATGCTGCTATGAACATAGTTTTGAGCACATGTCCTTGTGACATGATTGAGCATCCTTTGGATATATACCGAAAAGTGGTATTACTGGGTCTTGAGGAAGATTGTTTCCCAATTTTCTGAGAAATCACCATACAGATATCCAAAGGGGCTGTACCAGCTTCCACTCCCCCAGTAATGCAGGAGATTTTCTTTTACCCCGCAACCTCTCCAGCATAAGTTGTTATCAGTGTTTTAGACCTTGGCCATTCTTTTTTTTTTTTCTGTGTCTCTGAGGTTTTTTTTTTATTACATTGTTTTGTTTTATTTTTTCCATTCAAAAACATAATTAAAGAAATAAAATTTTTACATTTCTTCCCCTTCTCCTGGTCCCCTCCTGCTACCCCCTCAACCCCTCCTCCCTCCCCCTTCTACCTTGAAAGAGGGCATGGTTCCCTGGCCTGTTGGAAGTCCAAGGCCCACCCCCCCTCTCTCCCAGCCTAGGAAGGAAGCATTCCAAAAAGACTCGGTTCCCAAAAAGATAATACATGCAGAAGAGATAGGTCCTGGTTTCATTGTTGATGGCTTCTCCGTCCGCCCCCTTTTGCCGCCACATTCAGAGAGTCTGGTTTGATCATATGCTCATTCAGTCCCAGTCGAGCTGGATTGGTGCACTCCCATTAGATCAGGCACACTGTCTCAGTAGGTGGACCAGCCCCTCACGGTCCTAACTTCCTTACTCATCTTCTCCCACCTTCTGCTCTTCAACTGCACTTTGGGGGCTCAATCCATTGCTCTGATGTGAATGTGGGTCTCTGTCTCTATCTCCACCATCAGATGAAATTTCTATAATGGTGATCAAGATAATCATCAATGTGACTATGGGACAAGGCTAGTTCCAGCACCCTCTCCTCTGCTGCCCAAATACCTAGCTCTCCGAATACCCTCCCACTCCCCCAAGCTCTCCCCAGTCCTTCTCCCTTCTCCTTCCCCCTTCTCCCCTTCCCCTGTTCCCCTAGCCCCCACCTCCATCCCTGCCCCCTGGCTTCCAACTTTTGCTTGATGATCTTGTTTGCTTCCAACTTCCAGGAGGATCTGTATATGCTTTCTTTGGGTTCACCTTGCTATTCGGCTTCTCTGGGCTTGTGAGCTAAGTGCTTAGTGTCCTTTATTTTATGGCTAGGGTCCACTAATGAGTGAGTACATACCATAATCATCTTTAAGACCTTGAAGAAAGACATCGAAGAGGATACCAGAAAATGGAAGGATCTCCCATGCTCTTGGATTGGAAGGATCAATATAGTAAAAATGGCAATTCTATCAAAGGCAATCTATAGATTCAATGCAATCCCCATCAAAATCCCAACAAAATTCTTCATAGACCTTGAGAGAACAATAGCTAACTTTATATGGAAAAACAAAAAGCCCAGGATAGCCAAAACAATCCTATACAATAAAGGAATTGCCAGAGGCATTACCATCCCTGACTTCAAACTATTACAGAGCCACAGTAATGAAAACAGCTTGGTATTGGCGTAAAAACAGAGATGTTGAACTATGGAATCGAATCGAAGACCCGGATATTAATCCACAAACATATGAACACCTCATATTTGACAAAGAGGCTAAAATTATACAATGGAAGAATGAAAGCATCTTCAACAAGTGGTGCCTGCATAACTGGATGACAACATGTAGGAGAATGAAATTAGACCCTTATCTGTCACCCTGCACAAAACTCAAGTCCAAATGGATTAAAGACCTCAACATAAATCTAACCACACTGAACCTGATAGAAGAAAAAGTGGGAAGTAGCCTGCAGTACGTGGGCACCACGTGGAGACCAGTTCTTGTGTAAAACCCCAAGGGCACAGACAATAAGAGCAACAATGAACAAATGGGACCTCCTGAAACTGAGAAGCTTCTGTAAAGCAAAAGACACAGTCATTAAGACAAAAAGGCAACCTACTGAATGGGAGAAGATCTTCACTGACCCCACATCAGACAAAGGTCTGATCTCCAAAATATACAACGAACTCAAGAAACTAGACATCAAAATTCTAAATACCCCAATTTAAAAATGGGGTAAGGATCTGAATAGAGAATTCTCAACAGAAGAAGTTCGAATGGCCGAAAGATACTTAAGGTCATGTTCAACTTCCTTAGCAATCAGGGAAATGCAAATCAAAACAACTTTGAGATAATTGTTGCTTTCAAAATTAAGAAAAACCACATTTCTATCTTACTAGTTGTGAGACAGATTTTTGAAATCTTTTTCCATGCAAGCTTATTACCACTTCTGTCTAAACGTTGCTCTGAATTTGTATATCCATATGCCACTGCAAAGAAATCACTTAAAATTGATTTGTCTTTCAATGTTAAATTTTGGTGATAATATTTATATTATTAAAAGAATCCATCCTATGTGTTTTGGAATTTGGAATTCTGGTCTATGTAAGGATGTTTCCTAAGAAGTCTGAGCATGTGGAGGAAAGACAAATTGTCACATTCCTTCATTCAGATCGATTTCAATTCTGGCTCAATTTCATTTTAGCCTAATACTTAGAAACGGAATCCCTCACAGGTTAAAATCACTATCAAGTTGCCCTAAGGAAAAGACTAATTTTCCATATTATTTTTTAACTTTTGCAGAGTTCCAAAGTATCAACATTGAAACCCTTTTTTAAAGATTTTACCCATATATAAGCAAAAAGTGATTTTTACCATACCAAATCTGGTATTTATCATTTTTGTCAGTCTCAGACTGCAAATGAAATTTCCAGTAATATTATGAAAGAAAGTCACTGGTGTATATAACACTCCTGGTGTAGAGTATGAAAAAGTCCTTGGTTTTAATATAATCTAGGGAAATCAGGCTTAATTCCTATTTTTCTCTTGACTTCCTAGCTTAACATAGGTAAAATAAACACTTTAATTTGACCAATCAATTAAAAAATCAATGACATGTCTATCCCATATCAAGACATGATTGAGGATCTAATTCTTTAGCATTTTTCTTCATTTAGTTTTTGACCAAAATCAGAACACATGCACAAAGGCTAAAACAACATTCTTTGTCATTAAAATGTAAGGTATAATTATAGAGTAATACAGCCTATTTCTGGTGTTTTGCACAAAGCTCAGAACTGTGAATCATCATCAAAGGAGTTATGAAGCAGATGCCAGACCTGTCTCAAAAAGTCAGATTCTGTTGACCTTAATTTTCTGAAGCAGATAATGAGTTCCACCAAGTAGGAATTGGCCTCTCATTTAAAAAAATATATTATAAATTCTCTCATCCCAGGGGATAATTTTTCTTTTTTCATTTAGATGAAAACTTTGCTGACTTCTGAGATTGAGATTTTTTTTTCCAACATGTTAATCAAATCACTCCACTATTCTTCTCAATCCATCCAGTCCCAAATAAACTCATCCTCTCTGCTTAGAACTGGTCCCAAATCATTAGTAAAGTCTCAGTTTTTCATTTTCCTCATTTTTTTCTTGAAGTCAGGCCAAGCTATTCACAATGTCCTAAACATATTTCATGCATTCATCTCCTGAGCTTTTATGGACATAGTGAAATAATAAAAAAGTGTGTACATTACTTTTTTCCACTGTCCCTGGCACATACTTCACGAAGCTCTTGTAATTTCCTGATGGTGGGCATTGCTAGGGGAAGATTATGTTACAGTAGATGGTCTTTTTCCTTGCACCAGAGATTTAGTCACCTCTTGGTATTTGAAGACAGCAGCGTAAGGAGAGTATTTCATCCTAGTATTTGCTATTTGAGTTTAGATCCTGATACCTCTTCTAAATACTTCAGAAATTCATGAGTCATGGACAATTAACTCTTGGTCGGCTCCTGGGGAGCTTGCAGATGAGGTGATAGATACAGGTTGCCAGAATAACCTACTATGTGTTGAGAGGATAGGAACTTTTAGCACCTATTTCCTCAACCTCACGAAGGATAGGAATCAGAAGATTGAGTTGATTAGCAGTGGTCAGTGCCATAAATAATCAAACCTGAATAGTGAAGATTTTAGACAACCTCAAATAACAAGGTCTTAATGACCTTATTTTAGCCAAGCCTGTGAAGGATTTTTGTAGAGCTTGGCATGAGTATGGACTTAGTGAGTACAAAAGCTCTAAACTCCCCCCTTTCTCTTCTCTTTCTTCTCATCTATACACTTTAGTGTGGAATTTATTATTAAATAAATTATCACAAGTGTTCTATGAGATCTGTGAGCCACTCTACCAAACCATTAATGTGGGCACAGGAATAAAGACCCATAGCCACTCAAAAGCCTGGCTTACAACCTCTGTTTCTCTGGAAATCTAGAGGGGAGCAGTCTGATGTGACTGGTCTTTTGATCTACGGTATCTTATATGTTCTCCTAGAGCACAGTGTCAGACCTAGGGTGGTATGGGAAGTCTTTCTGCGTGTGTGTTGCTTTTATTGGCCAACGAATAAAGAAAGCCTATAGCAGGGCAGAAGAGAGTGAGGCCGGAAAAACTAAACTGAATGCTTGGAGAAAGAGGCAGAGTCAAAGAGAAGCCATGTAGTCCTGCCAGAGACAGATGCCAGAGAAAACCTTGCAGGTAAGCCACAGCCACATGGCGATACACAGATTAATAGAATTTTGTTAGATTAAGATGTAAAAGATAGCCAGTAAGAAGCTAGAGTCAAGCAGTGATTTAATTAATACAGTTTCTTTTGGTTATTTTGGGGCTGAGCAGCTGGCAACAAACAAGCAGCCTCCTACAACACTAGGTTATCTGCTTGGTATCTTCTGATATATTTCCAAAATTCTTTTGTTTACATGTTTTGGTAGCCACACAAGAAATATTTAGTAGTAATACATTTTTGTGTTTCAATTTAGTCATATATTTTTTCATTTTCTTTTATTTTTTTCATTAAAAAAATTCACATTTCCTCTCCTTCTCCCAGTCCCCTCCCGCTCCCCCACCAACCCCTCCTCCCTGCCCCTGCTTCCTTAAAAGAGGGCATGGTGCCCTGCCCTGTGGGAAGTCCAAGGCCCTCCCCGCTCCATCCTGGCCTAGGAAGGTGTGCATCCAAATAGACTAGGTTCCCAAAAAGATAATACATGCAGAAGAGATAGGTCCTAGTGTCATTGTTGATGGCTTCTCAGTCTGCCCCCATTGGCAGCCACATTCAGAGAGTCTGGTTTGATCATATGCTCATTCAGTCCCAGTCCAGCTGGATTTGGTGAGCTCCCATTAGATCAGGCACGCTGTCTCAGTTGGTTGACCAGCCCCTCACGGTCCTAACTTCCTTGCTCATCTTCTCCCACCTTCTGCTCTTTGACTGGACCTTGGGGGCTCAATCCATTGCTCTGATGTGAATGTGGGTCTCTGTCTCTATCTCCATCCATTGGACGAAATTTCTATGGTGATGATCAAGATATTCATCAATGTGACTATGGGACAAGGCTAGTTCAGGCACCCTCTCCTCTGCTGCCCAAGTACCTAGCTGGGGACATCCCCGTGGACACCTGGGATCCCCTCTAGAGCCAAGTACATATATGGCTTCCTAGTCATATTTTTTTTTATATTTTTGTGGTACAATAATAAAAATGCAATTGATAGTGAAGACATAAAACTCCAAAGTGAAGGTCCATTGTTTCAGGATGGTCATTCTTACTATATAGAAGTTCCCAGGAAATATAGAGTTGTGCACTGGACAATTGTTTGAATGAGGTTTTCAAACTAAGGGATTACTTTTAATGGGTTAGTTAGAAGAAAGTGATTTTTTTTTCAAAAAATAAAGGAACTAGGATACACCAAAAGCAAACCATTCAGAGTAGAAAAATTACTTGCTCAAAGGATCCACAAATAAACTGGGACTATTAAATATTGTTACTGGTGCCAGCAATCTTGATGACATGGCCTTAGAGATGACAAAACATGAGGACTGAAACTCATGAAAGAATATCCAGTGTATTCCATTGATATATATGATATAAATATTTTTTTCTTATTTTAAAGACAAAATGTGAGAGTAAAAGCGCTTTTATATCCATTTTTAAAATCATCCTTCTCATCTCTAGCTCTGAAGTCCACTCTGTTCATATGATCATTCATGCATACTTCCGTGGCCATAAAGGGCAATAATTTTCCTGTCCTGTTAATTACCCACTACTGTTAGACCATTTTATATAACTACTTCATTTCTCTTTAGTTGTATCAAAGATACTTAAAAGTAAACCTAGCAACAATTTTCAGTACTCAATCCTTAAAACAAAAACTTTTCATTTAAATTAAATCCTTTGTTATATGTCAGGTATCTTTTTCAGTGTTTTGAGATATACTAAATAACAGTGTGTGTTTATTTTCAAAAACTAAGGAATTACAAGAGTTTTAAAAGTCAGAGTTTGCTGAATATTTAACTAATTCCTAATAGGTAAGTAATTTTTTAAGACATCCACCAAAGTATTTAATTAATTATTAATGATCATGATGGTTCAGCTTATTATTAGAAGTTTCTAGAAGGAAGGACTATAATAAAGGTAGCAGTTATTGAACAATAGTACAGCATTTAATAATTATTTTCATTTAATTTTCAAAGTCATTTTGGAGATAATCAACCTCTTACAGGATATCTGTCAATGTAGTAAGAGCGGTATGTGTTTCAGAGGGCAAATGACTTTAGCAAAATTCTTCTTCTGGCTAGGCTTCCAGTACCCAACATTGTATCCTTCTTATTGACTGGGTCTTAATCCCAATCAGAGAGCTGTTTGTTACTGCCAAAATATGAGTGTCACTATGGCACCTTTAAGGTTATTGTGCCATGCAGATAAGTTTTGTAGTTCATAGTCATTATGAATGGATAAGATTGTTAGTTGCTTCCCGCCATTGAATATTTCACAGCACTTTCTGGTTCCATGAAACCTAGTCCTCAGGAAAGAGGTTTTCAAGTTAGATTCAGCTTGGATCCCCCAGGTCCTGTGTCAATACTGCATACTGTATTCTGAAGTAAGGAATTACCTTTAACTTCCGGGAGGCAATTAGAAAAGGAATGATATCCCATAATGTTCCGGAATATCTCTTGGACTCCTATGATCAATAAATTGTAAGGGGCATTTTATGCTCAGTACGAGGGTTTCTGTTAGATAGTCTATGCTACTTGGAGGGGACAGTCCCAGCTCAGGTGGGAAAATCTCACTTAAATTATGTGTGTAGATGATGTATATTATATTTGTATCTGTAAACAGATAGACTTTTATGTATTATGTGTAACTTTAGGTAAATAGATAATAATATGACTCCATATGACATTGTCAAAGTTTTTACTCTTTTCTTACCCCTTCCTTCTTCTAGATTTCCCTAACTGCCTTTGAATCAGATCCCCATTTTTCCCATTGCCCCTTCGGATCACTTCTGTCTTGTTATTTTGTTCTTTTTTGCCCTTGCCCCGTCCACCACAATGATCCTTTTTGATATTCCTGAATTCTATCATTATTCCAGGTTATATGGTCACAGCTGAAGATTTAGAGTTAGGGATGACAAATGAACGTAAGCTTGTCATGTCTGCACTTTTGGAACTGGATTATCTAACTCAATATAGTCTTTTCTACTTTCATCTTTTTGCATGAAAATGTCATGATTTTACTTTTTTTACATCTGAATAGTATTCCATAATAAATACAGATAATTTTTATTATCCATTTTTTACTAGGATGACATTTTTTCTGTTTTCATCTCCTAGTTACCGTGAATAGAGTATAAATGAACATGGCTTAAAAACTATCCATGGAGTAGGGGTCATTTGGGCATATTTTAGGAGAGTATATGTGGGTCATGAGGTAGATTTGCTTTGAGGGTTTTGAGGATCCTGCACACTGATTTCCAGAGTGACTGAACCAGTTTTTCATCCGTTTTCCATTTTTCCAAACCCTTCTCAGTATTTGTGGTTAGATTGTTTTGTTGATCTTGGGCATCCTGATTGGGGTAAGATGAAATCTTTTAAGGTCCACATAGCAAGAGGAAAGTAATGCTTGGTAATAGAAAGCTAGCCAATCATGCTGCACTATACATGGATGTTTGATAAGTGTCTACTACTCCCACTATACTAATAAACAAGCATCATTCCTAACTGCATTGTAAATATTTATCCTTTTCCCACAAATAAGTGTAAGTTTTACAAAGAAATTTCTATTTGCAACAGACAGCGACCATGTAGAGACCTATGACTGAGCAAAATGGAGAGAACAAGTGGTTTCTAGCCCCACATACAACCCAGATCCTCTCCATAAGTCTCAGGAAACCTCATGTAAAAACATGAAGAAGGATGGCAAGAGCCAGAGAAGCAGGTTATTTTCTGCAAGACTGTGTCTCCTGAGAATGATAGGGAAACTACATCCACAAACTTCCAATAACATGACCACCTATGGAGACAAGGACAAGGGTGACACCAGTAACTTCCCAACATGGAAGAGGAAAGTCTCACAGGGTGGCTTCGCCCTATACAAAGAACTACAGGCTACTCACAAATACATAAAGCAAGAGCAAATATCCCTGTCTAGGTGAGAGACTCCCATTGGTTATCCAATATGAAGAGGTCAGCCCTGAAATCATGTATGTGCAAGTAACATTATACACACTGAGCAACTGGGATTGCCATATTTAGGAAAGTGTGTGTGTTTGTGTGTGTGTGTGTGTACTTATGCACACATGCAACAGCAATGAAGGAGAAAGAGAGCAAAGGCCATGAATTTGACTTTAAGCTGGAGAGAAGAAAGAGAAAGGGGAGAATGATGTAACTACATTTTGGTTTCAAAATTAAAAAGTCTACGTTTCCTGAATCACTTTCTTAATTTATAGATTAAAAAGCACTTGTGTCTCCTGATATATGTTATAGCATATATTAATACCTTTCATTAAGAGTTGGCCTTAAAAATGAAATTCTGGAGAATTTCCCAATCAGTTGATTATAATCTTGTTCAGCATTAGTAATTTTCTTTACAACAATTTTCAGTGTCATATCTATAATACTATTGTATGTCAATATCAATTGTCCAGAATGAGAACAAATATGAAGTACTAAAAACTCTGCTCATTTGCTCCCACTTCAAATACCAAAGAGAAATAGTGTCTCCAAGAATTTCTGGTTAACGATCAAATGGAATGTTTGTTTGACCCTTTCTTGGTTTCATAATTCATGATATTGACTCATGGAATTTATAAAACCTCTATACTTACAATTATTTTATGTTACAGGTTACAACACAGAAACTGATACATGAGAGAAATACATAGACCATGGTATAGAGCAGAGAGTGCTTCCACGCCTTCTCTCTTTGAACGCTACCTCCATGCTCATCTTCACCACATAGTAGCATCTCATATGCTTTTGTTGTAGAGTTTTGTCAAGGTGGATTATCTAAATCAGAGTCATCAAAGCACTGATCACTGAATGATTTCAGGTTCTTGCTTCTGTTTCCTTTATAGGGTCAAGGATAGTAGGATAAATCTTCAGTATTTTAGTAAAATCATTTGTTTGTCTCACAACCAGTTCCAATTCTGAAGGTACATGGGCAATACTGAGAATCAATGTATTAGCAGAAATCCAGGTACAGGAAAAAATAGGGCTTTTATGAATAAAAAGAAAAAAGATACTTAAATCATTCAAGAATTTCTAAGGTATTAAGACCAAAAAGAATGGGAGTCAGGATATTATATTACATATGCATATAGAATACTACCTTTCAAAATACGAGAGCATCTTTCAAACAAATGTCTGGATCACTCTGCTAAAGATTTTGCTTTAATTGGTCTGGAGTGGAGGCTCATTATAACCATTTATCAAGGATCTCCAGATGATTCGTATGAGCAGCCAGGCATGAAAACTATTCTACAAATGTCTAAGGAACAAGGTGTAGTGAGGGGGATGTTAAATAGTTGATAGTAAATCTATTGAACTATTCTCAATGCTGAGCAATCCACAGTGAGCAAGCCAGCCATGTTTCTCCCTTTATGGAGATTATAGTGCAATAAAAATTAAAGAGCAACCACATATGTAGAAAATAGTACAGAGCTGAGGTCAGGTGCAGAGGGCTATGTGGGCTTGGAGAGTGGGCAGGGAAAGGCTCCTTCAGGAGAAGATAACAACAGAGCCCTGGAAGAAGAAAATAAGATGTTGATCAATTTATGACAGGAGGACTTCTTTTCTTGGCAAGTGATATTCAACGTGAGCCCCATGAGACAGCGTGCGGCTATACCCTAGAGATGCTCCATCCTGAAATCACTGAAACAGCATCGCAGTTTACTCATAGGACAAGGTAATCTTGTTCAGAAAAATGCTTAGATGTTTATTTCTTGGCCACTTCTCAAAAGGAGCTGAACATGAACTTCATATGAGATCCCAGAGACAGCTCTACTCCATTTCCTATTGAGATCTACTTGTACCAATATTCCTAAAATTCTAGAGGTTATCCATAAAACTTTCCAATAAAATTCTTTTGCTCTAACTTGTAAGATTATACAGTCTATTCTTTGCAAGAAAAGTACCCTAACGCAGTTTCCATATCCCGAATACTAGAAAAAAATGACTAAACATATATTATATAGCACATTTCAATTTAATATTTGATCTCATATTTCAGTACTTTACACAAGATCTGATAAACTCCTGATTTTAGAATTCAATAAACATGTAGTTTAAAATTAAAAATTAATTAATTTTTTAAAATAATATTTTAATTTTTTTCTTTGTAAATTTCATATGTGATTATGTTATATCTTCATCTATTCATTCCCTATTACTCTACCCACGTCTTCCCAATGCTTATCAATCTGTTTCCCTCCAGATATCATGTCTGCTTAGTTATTATCATTATTGTTATTATTATTATTGCAATAATTTTGACCATGAACATTAGTTGAGGAAGGAGCAAGGAACCAGGCGCCTCATACTAAAAAAATAAAGTCTTTCTCTGCCTCAAGAAGCCATGAATTGGCCGGGCAGTGGTGGCGCATGCCTTTAATCCCAGCACAGTGATTCATGATATCAAGGCAGAAAATGCCCATCTTTCCTTAACTAGCCTACCACCTATGACTTTATATGCCACCATTTCTACAATATCCTGTTAATTACACATTTGCCTTTATCAGTGTTAGCAGGAGCTTTGGGATCATGAATACCTCAAGGGAAGAATCAATGGAGGGCATCTCAGAGTTCTGTCAACAAAGGGTCTATATTTCACAGTGTTTCAATTTCTTGCCTCCAGATGTTTTGTTATTTTCTTAAAATAACTTACCAAAATCTATAAATGGAAAGATGGTGACTTTCTTCAGAAAGCCAGGTAGAAATTCTAGATAATGAGTATGTAATGTATATAATTTTACTGAAATATAACATCCATTTTGTACTGAAACTCTCAATGCTAATATCTGAACAGCTTAAGTTTGAAGACCTTGGAAATTATAGAAGTCTGATTATCTGCAAAAAATAAAAGTTTAATTTGAAAAAAATAAAAAGTTTAATTTGAAATAAAAAATAGCCTTGATGACCTACTCACTGACTTCACAAAAAGGGTTCAAAAGTATAAGGAGTTTAAAAAGCAAAGGGTACTAGGAAAGTTTGTGAATATGTTCTTAAAAACATGCTGGATGACTGATCATCAAAGGAAGGCTTGGCAAAGTCTCCTGGCCATCAGACAAAAGCTGCAGAAAATGTGATCAAAGCATATAGTTGTTAAATAAAGTGCACTTCTTTCTAAGCTTTTCAACTAGCTCTTTATGAAATATATTTAAATGTCAAGACAAAATTAGACTGGGTATCAGTATTTTGTCTATCCAACACAAACAAATACAAAGGCCAATGGAATGATCATCATAGCATCAAGTCTTGAGGTCAAGAGGAAGTCAGGGTATCACTTTACAGTTTCCATCATGGTCAAAACAAATACACATGGGAAACACTGGACTCTTTCAAAATGATAATTTTACAAACATCTACTGTAAAACAATGGCTAATGAATTATTCTCAAATCTTCAAGTAATTTTTTTCTCTCCAACATATGAAATCAATAAATCTCTAGTGGAATAACATAAAAATTTGTGCTCCAGACCAAGAAAAAAATCATGAAGATAAAGTAACCATTCTTCTTGACTCCCACCCATTTAGCAGATATATGAAATAAACGGTGAGAATGAAAGATTCATTTACTGTCAGAGGGGAAATTAGACTCAGTGTTAGGGCTGAAACACCACCGAGAACTCCATCACTTTTCATGTGCTTTTCTCATGCTAACATAAGGACAGGGCCTTTCCTAAATTCATTACTGGAGTTCTTCGGCTAAGTCATTGTAATATAAGGGCTTCTATTGACATTCTCCAAGGTTAGGTACTGGGAAGGTGGGCAGAATGGAAGATGATTAAGATACCATTTCCCTCTTCTGCTAAGGAAGTACAAATCCTGGACTGTGTCAGCTTTGCAATGTAAAGGGAAAGCCACACAGAAACAAATCTGCTCCATTCACGCCCACATCCTCAATGGTGTGTAATATGTGGGCATGTACAAGATGCTTGCTACATTTGCACTAAAAGAGTAATTTCTGCCTTTTGCTACTTTTTGTTTTTAATCTGCCTATGTCAGTCTCTTTCTTTGTCTCTGTCTTATCCCTGTCTCTGTCTCTCTGTCTGTATGTGTCTGTCTCTGTCTCTCCCTGTTTGACTCTCTCTCTCTCTCTCTCTCTCTCTCTGCCTGTGTATGCACATGCACACGAAGCTGCCTGCTTATTTACAGGGGCACATGCATAGTGGAAACTGTACAACCTCAGGTGTTGATTCTTGTCTTTCACCTTGTTTGAGACCAGGTCTCTTGTTGGTTTTCTCTGTATGTACTAGACTAGCTGACCTGCAAGCATTTGGAGATGCTCCTGTCTCTGTTGCATCTTGACAAAGAAGAAGTTTGATTAAAAGCATGTGCTACCATGTCTGGGTTTTATATGGGTTCTGGAAATCCAAATCAGTTTAGAAATGTGTAGAAAAAGCTTGACTGGTGAGTCCCCTCTCTAGATTAGATCTCTCCATTTTGAAAGGCAGCTTAACCTCAATATTCACCAAAAAGAAAGTCACAGAGATAAAACTAAAACCAGAACAGCACTGTGTCTGTGACAGTCAGCTTCTGTCATGGTGAAAACAGTTTCAAAATTCCTACCTGGACTGAAGAGGTACCCTAACAGCTAAAAGAACTTTGTGTTTTAGCTTGGCTTGGGATCGGTTCCAATAGCCATATAGAGAGCCTTGTGTCTGCCTGTAACCTCAGTTTCAGAATATCCAGCATCCTCCTCTAGTTTCCTTGAGCATGCATGTGGTACACATAGAGACAAGCAGGTGCACACAAACACACATACACACACATACACATACTTTTTAAAAAAATACTATATGTAAATTAATGATTGAAAATCACTGTGGGAGCTTTTAAATGCAGACAATAAAGAGGTAAATAAAGTGTGGAGGTGCTGTCTTCCAGATGCAAGAGGAGAGGAAAGTGTTGTGATGACTGAGGAAAAGATATAAATGGAAGAGCACAGGGGAAAACCCAAACACATCCTGGTACGCCTGCTGGCACCTGTCTGAATGCTCCTCTCTCCCATAGTGCTTAGTGTACATGCGTTTCTAGGGCAAGTGTTAGGTAATTTGGATTCTTAAGAAATTCTGCTTCTAAGACCTTAGGTTCAATAAGATTTAATAATCAATTTTAAAGGATATAAAATGTTGCAAATATGTCCTCCAATGCCTAACATGCACAAACAGTTAGTTTCCTGTCTGAAAACACAGTGGAATTCAATACTGTAACATTGGTTTCTCAAGATGAAGCCAGACCAATAGCGAATGGTGAGATGCTGAAGTATTCTATGTGTAACAGAATCCACTTTAAAACCTTAAACAAAGAGTGAAAGCCCCTTTCTCCCCTTCCCCCCTACTTCACTGGCTCTGAGTATATTTGATCAATTCACACTGTTTAGCAATCTTGGACTTTTTTCTCTCCACCACGGTTAGGTAATAATTTATTTCAAAGCAAGTGACTATAATGGAGTCTTATTTTTAAAGATGAATTTTGTAAAAGTTAAGGCCATATGCTATCTGTTAAATAACCTCAGTTCACTCCAGTTAGAAAGAAAATGGCTTCAAACAGGATGAAAAGATTATCAACTTACTGAATCTTTAAGTGTTGAATACACTTAAGTGGAGTATCCCACTTATGGGATGTTACACAAACATGTTCAGCAATGTGTACTCACAGAAATGAACTGTTTGCCTTTTTGTTTATCGCTGTTTTGCCTAGATTGAGCACTGATGCAAGATGAAGAAGGCACTTGGTTTGAATACAACATTTAAGGGAGCACAAATAGAAAAACAAACAAAATGAAACAAAAACAATCACAAAACAACTCATTAATTATAAAGAAAGCTATTAAGACTGCTTCTCAAGTCCAAGAGGAGTCTGAAAGAAAAAGAAAAGCAAAACAAAACAGTAGCTATAATCTTGATTTTCTTTTAAAAGATAATATGCTTTTGTGAAACTTTGTTCACATTATTATTGATTTCTACAATATTGACTTTAGTTTTTTATGTTAGTGAGTTTTGGAACCCCTTAAGTTTAGCCCTTGCGAAATGTCCTTGTGAGTTTCAGCTCCTGTTGCTCACTTGGACCTTTATGCTACCTGGAGCTATGCTTTTAATCAAAGGTAATGTTAGAAATAAACAAAGCTTCAATTCCATTCCATGCCTCCATTTTCTCATCAAATATTAAGAATTTTTGACTCATAAGCATGGCCCCTGAAAGTGTTGTTACTGAGGAGTTTAAGTTAATGAACACTAAGAGAGGAAAAGTCAGACATGTTCTGGTGTCCATCAGAATGGGAATCAGTGACTTAGTGAAGGCCTCCTTATCTTATTTTCTTTTCCTGTTGCTTTGATAAAAATGCCCTGACCAAGGCCTGAAGACCTGGCTCAATGCTTAGTAGCATACGATGCACTTCCAGAGGTCCTGACTTCAATTTCCAGTACTCACATGGAGGCTCACAACCATTTCTAATGGGATTAGATGCCCTCTTCAGGTGTGCAGAAGTTCTGGCAGACAAAACTATAATATTAATAAATAAATAAAACTTTTTTCAAAATGCCATGACCAAAGTGATTTAATGGGAAAAAAGGTTGATTTTAGTTAAAAGTTCAAGGTCCAATCGTTAAAATTAGGGTGGCAGGAATTTGAACATTTGATCTCATTGTGACTGTAATTAAAAGAGCAATTAAGGCATACATATTGGTAGTCACTTGTTTCCTCTATGTTAGACAGACTTAGATCCCCGGCTCAGGGAATGGTCCTGCCCACACATAAATTATGATATATCTTTTGAAGTCAATTAACACAATCAGATAATCCCCACATGCATACCTACCCATCACAGATCATCTAATAGACACTAACCATTTCAGACCTCTAGGATGTGGAAAGAGGTCCATATTCTAACATTGAATCTTCTACATGACATTCAGGAAGCAACACATATAAACAATGTCTGTGTTAGGGAATATTATTTCTTAACCAAGCCTATTTTAACTGGGATCTCATGGAGAGCTGTTTCTTAAAGTGAGTCAGTTGCAAACCTTCTTCTATTATAAAGTTTAGCACAATGGTTCACCTTGAATTCCTATCATTAAAGAAAGTCTAATCCTCCTTCATTCTTCAAACACTTTTAAAATTTGAAGGCACTTAAAACAACTAGCGTGTTCCTGAAGCAAGTAATGTTCATTTGTTCATCTATCTTAATGGATAAATGAATAGTTTCCTATTACGTGGTGTTTTGGAGCTGAAACTATGCTGAAATAGGAATGAAAGTCTTGGCATCCATAACCATCCTGTTCAGTTCCCATATGGGTTTAATAGGACTACCTTCTGCTCTCCTCCTCAGTTGGTCATCAGTAGTCTCTAATGGTGTTTAAATAATATAAAACATTGTAATGAATATTTCTAAGATTTGTCTGTAAAAACTCCCAGAATATTTTAGTGTTCAGATTGGTGCAGATATTGTTTTCTTACTCAGCTGTGTAGGGGCATCTACCTGATCTTTACTCTCTCTAAACCAGGCTAGAAAGACTTCTTATTAGAGCTGCTGAAATACCTTGTGTCTTGTCTTGAATGAGATTGGCTCCCAAAAGTGCATATATTTGAAACTTGATTCCCAGTTAGTGTTATTGTTTGGAAAGGATTGGGAGGTATGGCCTTGTTGGAGTAGGTGTGTTCTTGTTGATGTGTTTTGTGATTTCCCAGATCATTACTGGTTATCTTTCTCTGCCTTGTACTTGTGGATCAGGATGCAAACTTTCAGCTACTGCTCTAGCACTGTGCTTCCTGCCTGCTGCCAGGCTTCATTCCATGATGGTTATGACTCAACTTCTCTGAAACTATAAGTCTGCAATAAACTTTTTGTCCTATAAGTCATGGTGCCTTATCACAGATTAGAAAAGCAACTAAAACATTTGGATCTTAAACAAAACAAAAACAAGAAAAACATTGTTTTGACAAGATCTTACTGTTAGACCACGATCGCCTAAATATCTTTGACCTGACCTTCCAAATTCTGGAATTACAGTTGTGATGTATAGATATGAATAATTTACATTGATATAAATTTTGCTTTATTGATATAAATTTAAGGTCAATTTTGTTATATATATGTATTTCTGATCTTGATTAAGGTATTATGACTGTGTAGTTCATTTAAAAATGTAATAATTAAAAATGTATAATTAAAAAATATACATTGTTAATAGATAATCATCAATAATAGTCAAGCTTGTAGTCATGTTAGTTAGATTTTCTAAATATATAGGGGTATATTTCAGTTAAATAGACATTCTTCATATCTTTCAAAGACTACAGAATATGGCATTTAATGTTTTAATAACTTAGGGCTTTTCATGACAATGAGACATGTCCACCCCTAGCAGCACCAAGCTACTTCAAGAGAAAGATGGGCATCAAAGAGGCTCCTTAAGGAGTTGGTTATTCATTTGGACAAGAAACTGCTCTTGCCTGGATTGTTACATAAAATGGACACAAAAAACCCACAGAGAGAGGACTGCTAAATTTGCCTAAAGATGAAATGATCCTTCGGGGTTCCTGATTCATAAGAGTCTAAGAGACATTCTACAGAATACAAAAAAAAAAGTGACTAAATGGTCTTTAAAATTTCCTGCTTCATAAAAAAGTCTGCTAAATACTATAGGCCTGTAGGCTAAAGATAGATGTCCCAACAGTACAAAATAACTTTGGGTGACAGTCCAGGAAGTGAGATGTCTCTGTCACTTCTAGAGTTTTAAAAGTTGCTTACTTCTTGTTTTCTTAGGTGATATTATATCCTTCTGGAGTCTTTGATGGAATTAAAAAATAAATAAATAGTTGTAGTTTTCCTTTGTTATGCTAAAAGATAAAATAGATATAAATGTTGTAACTATAATTCTTGCTTGATAACTATTTTGTTATATGTAATTTTACTATGTTAAAATAAAAGCCTTTCTTTTTTGTTTAAACAGAAAAGGGGAAATGATGTAGGAGGTCCTTCTGTATTTCTGTTGCTTTAATTGGTTATTAAGGAAACTGCCTTGGCCTTTTGATAGGGAAAAACTTAAGTAGGTAGGAAAAAGAGAACTAAATGCTGGGAGAAAGAGACAGGAGGGAGAGCCACCATAAAGCTGCCAAGTCAGACACACTAAATCTTTCCTGGTAAGCCATGACCTCATGGTGACATACAGATTATTAAAAATGGGTTAAATCAAGATGTGAGAGTTAGCCAATAAGAGGCTAAAACTAATGGGCCAGTCAGTAATTTAATTAATACAATTTCTATGTGATTATTTAGGATATAAGCTAGCTGGGCGGAGGGACGCAGCCTACTTCTCCTCTTACTACACAGGTGCACACCACCATATCCAGCTTAGTTTACTTACTTTTATAGAGCAAGCCTCTTCTCCATGCATGCTTGTCCTGTAAGAACAATAATTTCTTTATTGCTGAAAGAGGCTATGTGAGGATTAACAACTTTTCCTACATTGCTCATGAGGAGAATAATTAGGCAAATGTACATTGGTATCCTGAGGCTATATGTGACAGGTGTTCCAGGAATCAGACAGAGCTCAATGAGTTTTGTGGAGTTTAATTCAGGGAAAACACTTATCCTATAAAATGCTATAATTAAATATAATTACAGCAATACTCTATAAAAATCATATGCCTATGTTGTTATCTCTTGGAATTTAATGAAACCCCATGGTGGAGACAGTATTCATGTGCTTACTTATTCCAATAACTTCTCCATCCCAAGTTCAGAAAATAGGGATTCTAATACTAACTGGTAACTTAGTAATAGCGTCCATAATCACAATACCATGTCCCATGAAATAAACTATAAAGTATTTTGGCAGTTTTATAAAATATACTCACTCAAAGCAAGAAAGCTAAAAGGAACTGTTACAGGTTAAGCAAGTTTACATCATCTAATATTTTATTGGAGTTTCAATTTGATTAAAAGATAAGCTGTCATCCTAATTACTATTTTAGAGTAAACAGTCATTGGCTTAGGGAAATTTTACCACACCTGATTCACAGTTGAGTTTAGAAAGAAAAGACAAGTCCTACAACACTGAGAAAAGCATGTGTGGTCTTGCTGGTTGTTTATTTGGGCAGAATCACTAGTAATTTTAAGTCTGACTGTCATCCCTATTTTTAAATTAGTTTCCATTTGCAACCACACACACAATGGCAGCAATAAAATACCACCAAGTTTTCTGTCCTCCTTTGAACTGGTTCTTTTTAAAGTTGAAATTCAGGTCTTTAATTGAGTTCAATTTCAGTCCTTGGATCTAAGATGTGGTACATTTATGAGCATGGGTTGATTGTGCCAGTCAAGATATAAACATTTCTGGATCTAGAGGAAAATAAGACACTGGTCATACTACTTTTCACATGAGATTTTATTAAGTGTCTCTGGGGCCAGGATTAAAGGCTTAACTGGTAAACTCACTTGCTGAGTATATC
Source organism: Ondatra zibethicus (assembly GCA_004026605.1). NCBI lineage: Eukaryota > Metazoa > Chordata > Mammalia > Rodentia > Cricetidae > Ondatra > Ondatra zibethicus. Next base: position 1,772 of record PVIU01013930.1, on the reverse strand, counting down.
TGGTAGCTTGAGCTCAGACCCTCAGATTTCTGAAAAGGCCAGATACAGTGATGAGCATATTTAATGTCTGCCCTCTTATAGTAAGATGGGAATGTGGATGGTAGACCAGAGGATAGACTAGAAAGTTTCTGGTCAGTTAAGCTGGAGGATACACATGCAAATAAGAGGCATTGCATCAAACAAGGTACACAATAAGGACCTACTACTGAAAGATTTCCTCTGACTCCATATGCAAGCCATGGACACACACCTGTGCTCTAGTGTTCCCTTGCTCTCTCTTACACACACACACACACACACACACACACACACACACAGAGAGAGAGAGAGAGAGAGAGAGAGAGAGAGAGAGAGAGAGAGTCACATATGACATGCATATAATAGGCTTAATACATTGCCAATCCAGGTTATTTCAAATACTGTTTGAATTTAAATCACAGGTCCTCTTACAACATATAACAAGAGTGAACTGATCCATAGTTAGGAAAATATAACTTTGTCTCTTGAGCATTGATTACATTAAATATTTTCAGTTTTGCCAATGTGATGTTGATTGTTACAAGATTAAAAATGAGCTAATGAAACCAGCCATATCTAAAGAGAAGCTTCTAGATTTTATAAAAAATGAATACCATTGCTATACTGCTTGAATCCATTGAGTTAATCAACTTCATTTATGCCATTTGTCAAATAACTTCAGGAGTTGAATGTACACAGATTTACTAAAGCAGGATAGATAAATTTATATATTTAGAACAAATTTTTAAGTGTGTATATATATATATATATATATTTCTCTATAAATTAGATGATTCAGTGAGGTTATTATTGCTCATTGGAGCCCTCTACACTGCAATTGAACTTCATTGTGGATATAGGGTATCCTTGAGAGGAAATTGCCCTTGAGCTAGACAGACACACATTCTCCTCTCGTTTTGTAAAATTATCAGTAAAAGAAGGAAATATCAGACGTAAATGGGAGAAATTTTCTATGAAACTCTCCGTGCTGTAGTGGTCCAGAATGTCCTTTTGGATTAAGTTCCACAGAAATGACTCTCACAAAATGCATACCAGACTTCTTCCCACAGGCTGTTTTACCATCTGTAGTATTAAAGAATTTCCATTACGTGTGTCCTGTGGCTACTATTTTAGAATTGATTAGAAAGTGTTTGTGATATATCATCCAAACTGAAATAATTGACATAAAGTCCCCCACCAAAATATACAAAGCAAAACAGCAAAAATAGTCAGTTGCTTGTTAAATCTAAACAAAGAAACAGCGATTCTTTTGACTTTTTATTGAGCAGAGATACACAGTGTTACATTATATTTTCTTAAGACATAACTATGCTAATAGGTTTTCAAGCAAATTCTGTCCATAAAAGATTTATTTAATTTAATAATATAAATTGCTAATAATATAAAATACTAATATAAAAATAAAAAACAATTAATTTATCTGATATGCCAATTTCTCCTTGATGTATCTGTGCAAAAAGTCACATCTCAATATGTACAACTAAAAATTATCATAAAGAGCAGTGATCAAGTCTTGTTTTTTTACCCCTTAATTATAGCTTTCAGACACAGTAGAAATGACTGGATGGCATCAGAAAATATACAGAGAAAGTCTTTAAGTGTTCTCAAAAGAGATTATTGTAATTGTTTATTCTTAATTCAACATCTCTGGACTCCTCGTTAATTCTCTATTGTAAAAACTTATTCTCTGCCACAAAGGAGGAATAAATTTCCAATCCTATCAAGAAAAAAAA
>PVIU01013929.1:10261-54026 GCA_004026605.1 Ondatra zibethicus | reverse complement strand
TCTCCAAAATATACAAGGAACTCAAGAAATTGGACAACAAAAGAACACATAATCCAATAAAAAAAATGGAGCACAGACCTAAACAGAGAACTCTCAACAGAGGAATCTAAAATGGCTGAAAGACACTTAAGGAAATGTTCAACATCCTTAGTCATCAGAGAAATGCAAATCAAAACAACTCTGAGATTCCATCTTACACTTGTAAGAATGACCAAGATCAAAAACACTGATGACAACTTATGCTGGAGAGGCTGTGGAGAAAAGGGAACACTTCTGCATTGCTGGTGGGAATGCAAGCTGGTACAACCCCTATGGATGTCAGTGTGGCGATTTCTCAGAAAATTAGGAAACAACATTCCTCAAGACTCAGTAATACCACTTTTGGGTATATATCCAAAAGATGTTCAATCGTGCCACAAGGACATGTGCTCAACTATGTTCATAACAGCTTTATTTGTCATAGCCAGAAACTGGAAACAACCTAAATGCCCCTCGATCGAAGAATGGATTAAAAAAATGTGGTACATTTACACAATGGAGTACTACATAGCAGAAAAAAAATAACGACAGCTTGAATTTTGCAGGAAAATGGATGGAACTAGAAAGCATTATTTTGAGTGAGGTAACCCAGACACAGAAAGACAATTATCACATGTACTCACTCATAGGTGGTTTTTAAACATAAGGCAAAGAAAACCATCTTACAAACCACAATTCCAGAGAATTTAGACAACAGTAGGAACACTAAGAGAGACTAACATAGATATAATCTACATGGGAAGTAGAAAGTATAAAAAGACAAGATCTCCTGAGTAAATTCGGAGCATGGGGACCTTGGGGGAGGGTTGAAGGAGGGAGGGGAGTGGCAGGGAGGGGAGCAGAGAAAAATGTAGCGCTCAATAAATATCATGGGAAAAAAAAAAGAGCACTGGCTGCTCTGTCTGAGGACCTCTGTGGATACCAAGCACACATGTGGTGCACACGCACACGGAGGTAAACATTCATACACACACAGAAAAAAATCTAAATGATCTTCTTTAAATCAAAAAATGTAAGAGGAATAAGTAACTACTAAAGCTAGGAGCTGACCCAGTGTGGAAGCACATGGATGCAATCCTAGCACTTGGAAGGCTGAAGCCAGAGAATGGCCACAAATTCAAGGTCAGCCTGAGCTACAGTATGAATCCCAGGATAGCCTGGGCTATATAATGTGAGACTTTATCTCAGAACAACAAGAAAAAAATGAGAGCCAAGTTATTGATTGCTCAAAATGTCTCACTTCCTTTTCTTTTTGATGTGTATGTATGTTTGGTATGCACACATATATTTTTGCATGTTTGCATATGTGTGTGGGTACTTGAGTACATGTGCATGTGTGTGTGCATTCCATTAATGTTATATGTCTTCCCCCATTGCTTCCCACTCTATTTATTAAGGGTCTTTCCCTGAATCTGGAACTTAACAATTTCTCGCTAACCAACCAGGAATGCTTTCTCTGCTTCCTGAGTGCTAGTATTACAGGGAGTTCCATGTCTGCCTGGCTTTTACATGGGTTCTAGGGATCTGAATGCCAGGCTTCATGTTTGGGTACTTAAGCATTTCATCCATTAAGTCATTTTCCCAGGCCAAAATTGATGTGGGATTCCCCTCTTAATGCTCTGAATATGTTTTATTGCCATTGGTTAATAAAGAACCTGCTTTCTGCCAATGGCTTAACAGAGTAAAGCCTGGTGGAAAATCTGAACAGAGATGTAGAGAGAGAGTAGGTGGAGTCAAGGAGACACCATGTAGCTGCTGAAGGAGACAGATGCCTTGGACCCTTACTGGTAAATAATAAGCCTCTTGGTAAAATACAAAATAATAGGAATTGGTTAATTTAAGATGTAAGAGTTAGTTAATAAGAAGCCTGAGCTAATAGGCCAAGCAGTGTTTTAATTAATATAGTTTCTGTGTGATTATTTGGGGGTCTGGGCAGCCAGGAACAAGAAGCCTCCACCTACACAAAATATCTGATTACCTAGCAGAGGGAACCTGTTGGAAGATATTATGCTGTTCATCTTCCTTCTGGGAAGTTCTGCTTTGACTTCAGAGGCCCCAAGACACCTTTCGAAGTGGGCCAAGATCTGGTGGGCTAGATAGAGGTAAGTGGGAAACTGCTTTGGAGCCAAGCAACAACCAGTGGCTCCTTTCTAAAGCCTAGTGTGATGGATATAGGCAGTAGCTGAGCTCACCCTGGTAGACAGGACCACATCTCTTGGGGATTCCCCACTCTACTCTACCACACTTCACATGGTTGGTGCCAGCTGTACCCCATGCAGGCAGGCTCTTTTGGGGGCACATGTCACTCAGTCGTTAACTCTAAGAGCAGCAAGGAACCTTGCCAGGTCTCTTTCCTTATGGTGGCCATGAAAATGGACCATGTAGACTTTCGGTGACAAAGGACAACACTGAAGGTTGCTGGCTGCTGCACCCTGTAATCTATGGCTGTCTATGCTGGGCCCACATTTCCTTGGACCTAGTGATGAGATGCTAAGGCAGGCTTATCCGGGGATAATGCAGCACATAGCTTTGTGGACCAAAGGACCCATAAGTCCTTGCTGTGAGCCTTGCTAGGCCAAACAGCACTCACATAATGCATGCTTTATTTGACTTTTCTGTCTCTCCTCCACGTGGGGTCAGAATGGAGGCGTGGCTGACAGTGGGCTAACTTGGCCCAGCTTCTTTCCCATTTTCTCCCACAGATGTTTTGATATGGCTTTCAGAAGCTATGCTTCATCTATGCAGGGGAGCACCCAGGCTGGCCCAACACGGGTTCTCAGTCCTCTGAAAAGGGTATGAAAGAGGACCTCACCATCTTCCCCCAGTATGTATTTGGACACCCCACGATTCTTCCAGCCTGAGATGTACCTGCAGGTACATCTAATCTAATCTAATCTAATCTAATCTAACCTAATGTCTTTGGCCGTGGAGGTTCAGACTCTGAAAAAGAAAGAATGAGACTTGATATCAGTCTAGGCAGATAGAGCCCAGGAAAGGCAGAACACCCACCTTATCGCCTAGACTGTACTCAACCAACTTGCCCCAAAAGTCTGTAAAAGTGGTCTTGTAGCCCTGCTGACTGTGCTGGTGGAGTTCCTCTTGCCATTTGCAGAGATTATCTGGGAACAGGGCGGGCATCTTGTCTTTGACAACATGTCTCCGGGCCTCAAAGATAGCAGGCTCCAGGTTTTTGGAAGACCACTCCGCGTCACTGTACAAAGTAGCCATAGTCCTGGAGAGAGACACACACACAGCTGAGAGAGCTACCCCAGCCCTGGTCTGACCAACCCCATGTTCAGGCAGGACAGAAGATGGGCAGATCATGGGGAGTCCCAAACCTGGCAGAGGATCTGGAGGAAAGGGAAGGAGGGAGGACCTTGTGGTGAGACTCAGGCAAGCCACTACTTCTCGTGATTGATTGCTTCCTCTCTTAAGTGCCTATTGCACGTCAGGAAGCCCGTGTTGAATGAGATTAGGATTCTAGGCCCACATCTTCCTGGATTCAAAATCAGGCTCTGCCATACACATGCTATGTGAGCTTGGACAAGCTACTTAACCATTCTTTGCCTCAGTTTCCTTAACTGAAGTGGTGAGAATTGTGATTGATGTACCCAGTTCATACAGTTCTTGTGAAAAAAGATTGCAAAAGTTACCATTGTGTGAAACAACTAGAACTATGGTGAGACAGGGCTGGGGCAACATTTGACCCTGGGATTGGCTGATTCCAGATCCTAGTTACTTTCTGTTGTACCATATTTATCCCCGTGACAGGACATTAATTAAAGATGTATTTCCTGGGACTCAGGGATTAAGAGCATTGGTTGCTCCTTCCAGAGGAGCCTGATTCAATTTCCAGAACCTACACAACACTTACAACCATCAGTGACTCCAAATTGAGGGGATTCAATCCCTGCAGGCACCAGCCACCCATGTGGCGCCCAGACATCCACGCAGGCAGAACACGCATACACGTAAATAATTTTTGAAAAGATTTATTTCCTCTCCTTGCTCTTCCTCCTTCCCTCTCTCCCCCTTTCTCATTCTGCACCTCCACTTTTCCTTCTTAACTTATATGTGGACTATGGTGGGTGGGAATAGCAAGGCTAGGCCCAAGGTCTTCTCTGTTTCCTGCTTGCCCCATGGAAGCCCAGTGGGGACATGGTTCCGCTGAAGTGAGTTAACTTTATAGCTATTTGGGAACAGCCTTTGAACACAGGCCCTGGACTGAGTTCAAAGTCTGGGTTGGGGACAGTAAGACGGCTCAGAAGGTAAAGGTGATTGCCGACAAGCATGGCTACCTTAGTTTGATTCCTTGGACCTACATGGTGAGAGGAAGAAACCAACTCCTGTAGTTGTCCTCCATGTGGGCGCTTGAACACACACATACACAATTAAAATAAATTTTTTAAAGAAAATTTTAAAAAATCCAGGTCATGAACTGAATGACCCTGAGCAATGTCAACCCACTTCTCTTCAAGTCAGTGGTCTCCTTAGCTGGAGTCTGGATCTGTCTGACTCTGCTGGCCTGGACCAAACTTCTGTATGTCAACATGAGGAAGCGCTTTTCTTTCTTCTGTCCCAGAGGGCTCCCTGGTGGTTGGGGGTTTGCCTAAGGATGTCTAATGATACAAACAGGAGCATCCTTCTTGGGGCTAGTTCCAAAGGAAGATGAAAGATGATCAGATTTCTTCTACAAATAGCACCCTAACTTCCATAAAGTTTTCTCTGTTACTTTCAAAAGGTTACCCTAAACCTTTTTAGTGTTTTCTTCCTTCCTTCCTTCCTTCCTTCCTTCCTTCCTTCCTTCCTTTTTCTTTCTTTCTTTCTTTCTTTCTTTCTTTCTTTCTTTCTTTCTTTCTTTCTTTCTTTCTTTTTCATTTATTGACAGGGTTTCATGTAGATCAGGCTGGCCTTCAACTCAGTATGTAGCTGAGATTGGCCTTGAACTCCTGATCTTCTTGCTTCTATCTCCTGAATGCTGACATAATAGGCACGTATCACCACCCTCATCTTGCTTATCTTTGTGTTAAAAAGCATGTTCCCCATACTTTCCTCAGTACAGGGGACCTGTGAGCCTTCCCCCCGACATTCTGGCAGGGCCCGAAGCTTTGTCTGTGCTCTGCCTACGGTCCAAGCAAATATAACAGCCGCCCCTCCCCAGGACCACTGAAGCAAGTTATCATTTTGAACATATTCTATTCTATTATTATTATTATTATTACTTATTTTGTTTGAGATGGGGGTCTCATTATATAGCCCTAGGTGGTTTGGAACTTTCTATGTAGACCAGGCTGGCCTTGAATTCATGGAAGTCCACCTGTCTTTGCCTCCTAAGTGCTGGGCCACCACGTCAGCTATGATAATAATTATTTTTAAAAATTATATGAGGCTGGGCTGGAGAGATGATTCAGAGGTTAAGAGCACTGACTGTTCTTCCAGAGGTCTTGAGTTCAATTCCCAGCAACCACATGGTGGCTCACAACCGACTATAAAACGAGATCTGGTCCCCTCGGGTATGCAGGCAGAACACTGTGTACATAATAAATAAATCTTTAAAAAATCATATGAGGCACTAGATCCCCCTAGAACTGGAGTTCCAGGCACTTGCAAGCTGCCTGACGTGGGTGTTGGGAACTAAAGCTGGATTCTCTGAAAAGTGGTATGTGCTTTTGATAGCTGAGCCTTTCTCTAGCACTCTGAGTTATCTTTACCGCTATCTGAGAGCTGCCACTGACCACGGGCCCTGGACTGAGTTCAAATTCCAGGTCTATGATTCCTGACATGAGTAACGCAGGGAAAGTGCTTTTGTTTCTCCATCTGTAAAAGAAGTTATGGGTGAACCTACAGGTTCTTCATCTAGAAGCCCAACCCAACTGCTGATGGAAATCAGTCAAAAATTTCTTCCTGTTTACTGAGCCTTTGTGGACTGTCATTACTAAGATAGAGAACTTAGAATCTACTCACACAGCAAATATATTGGATTTGGTGCTAGGTGACTTAAGGTGCCTGTTAGGACTGTGTGGGCTTCATTGTGAAGATACCACACCATGTATATATAAAGGGTTTTAACAGCCTGTAACCAATCCCTCCTGGATGCTGATGGATAGCTATGCTTGACGCAGAGGGTAGCACTGATAACCTTCTGGCCCATCTATCCAAAGTCCCCAGCATCTGGGGAATAGATATGGAGCCATGGGGTTTCCTAGGTAACCCCAGTTCACATCCAGTCCCTCTGATGAGAGCTACCTGGAGCTCCCTCAAGAGAAAAGACACAGCAGGGGACTCAGGGCTCAGTACCTGACAGAGTAAGGTGTAGCTCTGGCTAAGAGACTTCCTGTGGTCACAGGGATGCTTGGGGATTTTAGTGAGCCTCTTCCACTTATAAAAAAAGACTACAAGGTCTATGCTATGACCATGTTATATAAAGATGGCTGTTAGAGCTGACCTTCCCTGGCTTCTTTTTGGGAGCCCAATGCCCACTTCCCTTCTGCCTCAGTGGAGTGGGGAGGAGGCAGCCCTGTAAAAGCTAACTTACTCCTTTCTGCTACTTGACGGGGTCTGACAGGGCAGAGACCAGGAGAAAGGATAATATTGAGGGCCTGCAGGGAGGCAAGCCAGCGCAACTGGGCTAGCTCCACCCATCCTGGGAGACTGGGCCCATCCCCAAGAGAGGGTGGCTGCATCTCACTAGGACAGACAGTAACACCAGGCTCACTCATCACTGGCCACTGTGATTTTCTGGGCTGCTGCCAAAGGCATATCCAATAATGGCCAATGTATACAGTGGCCCTGTGCTTAATACTAGAAAAGCCCAAGCCTATTGTCAACCTCACTTTACAGACCCAGAAAACTGAGTCTAGGGAATTAAACTGAATGTCCCAAGTCCCACAACTGCACATGGCAGAGCTTTCTAGGCATCATGAGTCACTTTTACTTGGGATGGGAAAATTCAGAGTTCTGCCAGATCCCAGGCCACACCCATTTGTTGCTTCCTCTGGGCTCCACCAACAATGGTGCCCAGATACTTACCAGGTTGCACCCGACAAGCCGGTGATGTAAGTAGAACAATCCACAAGGTTTAGCTTCTGCAGCCCCAGCAGGTGGCCATACAAGGCAACCATGGATCTTGTGCCACCTCCTGTGGCCATGATGGCTATCACTGGTACCTGTAGGCACAGAAAAGACTGCTGGAGAGGGCTCCTCCACATGGAGTGATCTCAGCTAATAAAAATGGTGGAAGACAGAGAGCTGGTTAGAGCGAAGGGAATGATTTGGGGACCGCCTTTTACAGAGCAGTGGGCTACGCAGTAGGGCCCAGAAGTGATGCCATCAGTAAGGGATCTGCTGCCTAATCCAGGCTTGGTAAATCAGGAAGTCATGGTTGAAGAGATCTGAGCACTCAGCCAGGCGGTGGTAGCACATGCATTTAATCCCAGCACTTGGGAGGCAGAGGCAGGTGGATCTCTGTGAGTTCGAGGCCAGCCTGGTCTACAGAGTGAGTTCCAGGACAGCCAGAACTGTTACACAGAGAAACGTTGAAAAAAAATTAAAAAGAAGATTTCTGAGCACTCAACCCAGCTCTTTGTTAATAGATGTTAAAACCGAGGCTAAGGGGAATATGTATGGCTCATGGATGGCGAGTAATTGACACTGATATACAGTAGCAATGTTAGGACACTAGTCCCCGGTCTGGCACACAGTACATGCTCAGCCTATACAGCGTTTGTGAGAGCAAGAGAAGAAAACAACAACAACAACAACACATTCTCATGTGTGTGTGTGTGTGTGTATGAGTGAGTGTGTGTGTGTGTGTGTGTGTGTGTACGTAGGTTTACGGTGCCCTTGCTGTTTCTCTAAAGAGGAGATAAAAGGGGAAGCTTCCTATTTCCATTAGTAGGAACTGCAAGATCTTTCCTAGAGCTGAAGCCCTGTCCCAGCCAGGTTCCATCTCAGCCTACATTCTGGTTATCCAGGTGCTCTGGGGCCAGTCTGTTCCCCAAACTAATGGATGGAGGTGCAGGGGCTCTGTGGCTACCTCCAGGGGGAGAGGCAACTGGCTCTGAGAATGGAAGAGGCTTCTCTTCAGCTTCCTTTAGCTGTCATTTCTGGTGGGGACGGGTACATCTACACATTAGAGAAGAAAGGGACCAAGCGGGTGAAGGCTGGGGGCCAGGTGACCTAGGTGCTGGAACTTGAAAATGTCTCCTGGCTGGGTGAGAATGCCATCCCGACGCTATGTCAGTAAGATAGCTTAGCCATGTCAGGATTCCACTCCTCCACCTCCATCTGTGAGTCTGTGCGTGCGTGCGTGCGTGCGTGCGTGTGTGTGTGTGTGTGTGTGTGTGTGTGTGTGTGTGTGCAGCACCAGGAGCCCCCACCCCTACCCTGGTGGACACACAGCTGGACCACACGCAGCAGGGCCCTTGTCCTGGCATCACACCCTCAGCAGCTGGAGCGAACACAGAAATCCAGGTGGTACAGTAGCCACCGTGGGTCTGGGAAGGCTAGAGTAGGTAGAGTAGGACATGGAGCTGGGGGACTGGTGTAGCCCAGGCAGTGCCCCTGCTGACCCACCTCATCCTCATGCAGGTCCTCCTCCAGTTGCAGCACCTGACTTAGTGCCTTGGTCACCACCACCTTCCGCTTCTGCAGAAACTCCACCTCTTCCTGGCACAGGCTGAAGCCGAGCCGCACATCCAGCGTGTCAGGGCTGTGGGAAAGGGGACCCTGTAGCCACCATCTTCAATTGGCAGATGTGGTTTGGGGCCCAGCTCTGCCATGTGTCTCTTCTGTGACCTTGGGCATCTACATTCTCATCTGCAAAATGCTTACTGGCCAGCATGACCTTCAGTACCTAAAGGCCCTAAGCCTTAGCTGGTTTATGATAAGCTAGTATTTTCTGAAGACTACTACCTGGCCTCTTTGAACCTTCTGCTTCCTCAGCAGGATCTGTAAAATTCCAAAAGGTTGCCCTAGGCACTTTCTCTGTCCCAAAGCTGAATATGAGTGACGAGGGTTCCTTAGATCCCTGGACAGGACTATAGAGTGTGGACTCTTCTGAGCCCCACAGACTAGCCCTCTGTTCCTGCAGAGTTCCCTGCTCCTTCTGCGCCCTTCCTGCCTACAGAACCACGATTCTGGTGTTTGTGTGACTGACAAAGCCTCTCACGCTGACCTCACTGCGCCATCCCCACAGTTCTTCAAGGCAGATAAGACACGGCCACCATGACAGGCCTGACGCTTGTCCTCTTTTTATCACACCCTTGTCTCGAGCAAGTTCAAGCCTGGCATACATGACCCTACCAGATCTGTCCAAGCTCCCCTCAAGCTCTCTGCTGGAAGAGACATGCTAGGTTCTCATGGCGTGACTTCTGAACCTCGGTTAGGATCTTTACCTTCACAGGAACCACTCCTTTTTGTATTACCTGTATTCCTGAATCCTCTGAGGTCCAGCTCCCCCAAGGACTCCAAGGGGGTGTCGGTTTCTGGCCTATCTCAGCATACTAACAAAGCTGAGTATCCTTGAAGGCAGGGCCTGGGCTCTCCCAGTACCTCTCTTCCTATGAGGAAATAACTTCTACTGGCAGTCATGGGACTGAATAATAACAGTAGCATTGGTGGACATTTACTGAGCATCCCATTCACCATCTAGATTCCTGGTATTTCACATGCATTAATTCATGGGATTCAAAGAGCAACCTGAATTGCAGATAAGGAAAACTGAGATCCAGTGAGATGAAGAAACTTTTCTAATGAAAAATAACAAATCAAACTATAAACAAAAAATACAGACAAGGGGCTAGAGAGATGGCTCAGAGGTTAAGAGCTGTGGTTGCTCTTCCAGAGGACCTGGGTTCAATTCCTAGCACCCACGTGGCATCTTACAACTGTCTGTGACTGCAGTCCCAGGGAATAGGATGCCCTCTTATGGCCTCTGCTAGCACTGCACACACATGGTGCTCAGATTTAAATAAAAATTATAAAAAATACAGTCACTTGATTTTCAACACGGGTGAAATTTAACAGGGGAAAGAAGAGTCTTTCCAGAAAATGACACTGAAGCAGTCGGATATCCCCATGTAAAATGTACGGATGTAAAGGGAGCTAAAAACCAACCATAACCTAGATGTGAGAGCTAAAACTAAACACATCTTAGAAGAAAGTATGGCAGCAAATTTTCATGATTTTGGATTAGGCAGTATTTACTAGATTTGGCATCAAAATACAAATGACAAAAGAGAAAATAGTTTTCATCAAAATTATAAACCTTTGTTTTTCAAAGGTTACCCTCAAAAAGTACAAAGAGGAGCTGGAAGATAGGGCTCAGCAGTTAAGAATAGGTTCAGTTCCCAGTACCTACATGGTGGTTCACAACCATCTGTAACTCCAGTTCTGGGGTACCCAATGCTCTCTTCTGATCCCTGTGGGCCCTAGCTATGCATGGAATACATACATACATGTAAACAAACACTCATACGTGATATAAGATAATATACACACATACACACACAAAGAAAATACAAAGATATCCCACAGAACAAGGTAAATATAAAATACTTCTATTCAGAATTATGCAAAGAACTTCCATAAGTTAATAATGAAACAGAACCCACTTAAAATATGGGCAAAGGATTTGGGTAAACATGTTTCAGAGACTATCTACTAAAGATCAAGTAATTCCGGAATGGATACTCAATTCAACCTCATTAGCCATGGAAGAAAATACAAATCAAGCCACAGTGAGATATGACTTCACACCCACACCTCTGAGTTAGGGAAAGGACAGAAAAGGGTACTTTACCAGGGCACGGACTTCATGTGTAGTTCATAGTTCTCTCCCTGATGAGAAAAGGGTGAAATGCCTGTTAGAGATGACCCCTGAGAGCAAAGAAGCCCGGCCAAAGAGGGGGAGACTTACTACATGACTCACTCATGGACTGAACTCAGCATGCATACATGTCCACAATAATCTCACATACATACATGCATGCTCCCTTCCCACAGCCTACTTCTAGATTCAACGATTCCATCATCTTCACTCAGACTCCACGTTTCTTGGTTCCCACTGAAGCTTACCAGGCCATTCCATTTTGCCTGAGAGACCCCGGGTGCTACCTTCCCTGGGCTCTTCCCATCTCCCTGCTACTGGAGCTAAGTGGCTCTGGGACCTCTTCTCAGACCCAGGTGCTCACCACAGGCAGGGTCACCGGCTGGCCATCAGAAAGGCAATCGAGGGGCTGGCAGACGGAGCGATTCCTGCGTGTTCCACAGCAGCAAAGCTGGAAGGATGTATGGGGCTCTGTGAGGGGTTGAGGGACTCCTCTGTTAGCCCTTCCAGCCCAGTCCCCCCCCCAACTGGGGTTGCCTTGTACCCCGCAGTTCCAGTGGCTCTCTGGTGCCTCGGCATGCAGCTGGGGCTGGAAGTACTTAGGGTAGTGGAAGCAGGCTGGATTGCTGCAGCAGGGCTCCTGGAAGGGTGGGACGCACTGAGTATTCTCGAAGGAGTCTGTTACCATCACTAGGAGGTCTTTATCTGAGAAAGAAGATGCAGTTAGACCCCTGAGAAGATCCTCATCTTGGCTTCCCATTTAGCCCAGCAAAATTCCTATCTTGGCCATTTGTTGCTCTTTCAAAGACCCTGGTACAGTTTCCAGCACCCACAGAGTGCCTCACAGCTATTTAAAGTCCAGTTCCAGGGACTCCATCCAACGCACTTGGAGTACATACATACACACAGGCGAAAACGCTCATATGCATAAGATAAAATTAATTTAAAAATTAAAAAAAAAATCCCATCTTGAAGTGTCAGGTTGGGTTCACAATCACCAGGCACTCATTCACATGCCTCAGACAGGGCCCTGAAATCTGCATTTTAACAAGGCCTGTGGAGTAGGCTGACAGATACCTCTCCAGAAAACCCTCTAAGATGTTGAGTCAAGATAAGACCTCTTGGTTTTGCTTTACTAGAGCAGCCTCCCCACCACCACCAAAGTCACCAGCCCGTTGTAGAGAAAACAGATACCCCAGTCAGTTTGGGAGCAGAAGCCCCTCCAAGCCCTCCTTTGTAGCCTGAGAAGAGCTGGAAGTCCAGCATAGGAGAGGGGCAGAGGGGCAGACAGCAGCACGTGTGTCTCACTAGGAAAATGCTGTGAACTGGGAGCGGCTAGGAAGGTGTGGCCCGAGGCCCCCTGCAGCTGCAGAGCCCACCTGCCCCAGGCGTTGCCACTGTCTGAGCATAGCAGACTCAAGGCAGCACTGAGCCCTAGGCCCCAGGACACTAGGCAGACCTGAGGACTTCCATCTGGGTCCCTGGAAGAACACACTCTTCCTAGAGAAAGCTGAAGAGGACAGGTGTCTGAGGACACAATTCTGAGGAGTTTTGACTTTACTTCCCACAACCCAGGATAGCCCATACCAGGTTTTTAGTTAACCTAGTTTCCTGAGCTCCAAAATGACCTCCGCGGGGCTTGGAAGCCGTTTTCCTTCCACCCCCATGCCCAAACCCGCCATTAGACCGAGCAGGGAAACTCTCACTTTTCTTCCTCTTCCTTGGCCTCCTGGATTCTGCATGGACCTCCAGGCAAGAGACTTGCCGAGACTGTAACAAAGCAAACAGGGTTGATGGGACGCTAAGCAAAGCCACGCCCAATAAGCAAAGCCACGCCCCCTCTTCCAGTTAGAAGGGAAGAGGCAAAGGCACAGATGATGAATTTAGTGTTGATCAGCTTTGGGCTTCTGCTGGGTACTGAGCATGCTGGGTACTGAGTGCTCCAAGAGGGGGAAGACAAAGCTAGGCGCACATCATGGTTTCCTGGGAGTCATGCTCACATGAGGAGCGTCAGGGGCTGACCTGAGGTGTTGTCCAGCCATGCAAGTAAGAAGTTGGAATAAAATAACCTCTGAGAAGCAGAGGCTGGGCAAAGGCCTTTGGCACACATCCCAAGCACTCTGCTTTTAAACGGAGAAGTGTCCTGGGACATTGGGTACATTCAGTTAAAATAGCTATGATTGGTTGTTTTGTTTTTTGAGGCAGGGTCTCACTATGTAGACCAGGCTGGTCTCAAACTCATAGAGGTTCGCTTGTCTCTGCCTCCTGAGAGCTGGCCTAAGAAATAATTTTAGTACTGAAATCAGGCTTGCAGAGGTATTGGAGTTGTAAGTGACTAATTCTGGAAAAGGGGTGATCTTTTGGGAATGCAGGGTGCTGGACAAGGGTGATACCCTCATACTTCCTGCCTTGATCCAGGGTGCAGCCCCACCCCTGGGTGCACCTCATTTAGTTTAACCGTTTAGTCTAATTCTCCCTGGGCACAACATAGGGACAAGGTCCCAAGGTAGGCACAACCCCCTCTCCCCTGAGAGCAGCAGCCAATGCAGCCTCTGGAGTGATCAAAGCCCAGAAGGACAGTTACCACAATCACGCCATTGGTGATGAGCAGCTCCGGTGAAGAGAGACTGAAAGACAAGAGAACTCCAGGTTATTAACAATATTCTTGGCTGGTTTCTTACAGAGGCAGCAAAAGCTATAAATCATATCAGTCATAGAATAGCAGATCCTTCTCAGTTAAATGAGAAATATCTACTTGAAAAACTAGGTTTGAACCAGGATCAGTGGCATCTATCTGTAAACTCAGCACCTAAGAGGCAGAAGCAGGAGGATCAGAACATTAAGCTAGACTCTGTGATCCTGTAGGTTGTGGCGGAAGAAAGTGGTGTACATTTGAAACAGAATGTCCGGGGTAACAATGCACAGGTCAGAGGTCAGTAAGACTGCAGCCCCTCATCTATAACAGATACAAGCACTCTTCATACCAACAAAGCTTCTGTGCTTTAATTAATGTATGTATTTTGCAAATAGGGTTATCTTTTAAACTTAAATTATTTTGTTACTTTATATCTATGGGTTTTTGTGCATGCATGCATGCAGAGTGTATCTAAGTATGTATATCACATGCATGCAGTACCAGCAGAGGTCAGAAGGGGGCATCAGATCCTCTGGAAGTGGAGTCACAGGTGGTTGTGAGTCACCATGTGGATGCTAAGAATTGAACCCAAGTCCCCTGGAAGAGCAGCAAGTGTTCTAAACCATTGAGCCATTTCTCCAGCTTCCAGATTTTTTTTTTTTGTTGCCCACACCCTCTGATTTCTGTATGTTTGTTCTGACAGTTCCTCATCCCATACCATGGTGGCAGGAATTCTCCAGGAAGTTTCTGTTGGAAATGCTGGGGACTTGAGGCAAGCACTGAAATGTGTGTGTGTGTGTGTGTGTGTGTGAGAGAGAGAGAGGGGGGGGGAGGGGGAGGGAGGGAGGGAGAGAGAAAGTGCTACCATACTTTACTTATACAGTACTAGGGACTGAACCCAGGGCTTTGTGTGTGCTAGGCAAGCATTCTGCCAACTGACCTATATGCCCAACCTCATAAATCTTTAAACGAATACTGGTGTCAATGGAACTAGAATAGTGTTGGGGCCTGGGCACCTACACCCTTTACAAGCTCCCAAGAGAACCTGCACACATGGAGGAAGCCAGCACACAGGCCAGCAATGAGGCTGGCACAAGGTAGGGCAGCGTGAAGGCAGACACAGCTCTACAGTCGAGGACCTTAGCTGACGCACAGGGCTGATGCCTACTTACTTCTCTGCGAGCAGGAACTCTACCTCCAGCTCTTCCATGCCCTGATGAGAGAGAAAGGGAAAGAGGCTATCGGCCATGTCTGCAAACCTCTGCCTGCAGGGATCCGCTTCCACCCCTGCAGACCTGCGTGCCCTGCCCACGGGGCCATGGAGTAGGAATGGCTGCTGCCGGCTCTTCTTGCCCTCCCCACCTCTCTTTGTCCCAGTCTCTGACATCAGGCACAGGATGACAATGCAGGGTGTCAGAGCCCACAGATGTGGACTCAGTCACTGTGACTAAAGGTCAGAGGGTTCAGGCCTATTCTTGCTCCTTCAAGTTTGTTGACGGGAGGTTTGACCGAGGGTGTGACTCCAAACAGGATGCTTTGACCTAGGCTGTAGTTACTTGATGCTTGGGTATTTGAGAAGATAATCATTTTGCTCCTTGCATTTTGGTAAAAAAAAAAAAAAAGGTCTTTTGTCTTCCCCCTCCCCTTTGGATTGGGGTACATAAAGCCTATGAAAAATAAACATGAGGGAACTCAGTGTTCAGTATCACTGACTCTATCCTGTGTCTCTATCATTTTTTTGTGCCTCTATTTTTTTCTGTTTAACAGTTCTAATCCACATGCCCCTACCCTGGAATGTACAAACCTGTCCATTTAATGCTGGACCCCTCAGCAGGGGATTCAGGTGCAGATGTGACACCTGGCCCTGAATATGCATTCTTCTGTCCCAGAGCATTGGTTTTCTATTTCAACTCCTGATTCTCCACTGTTTGCCTGGCTTCTCATGGGGCTCAGAGCTTGGGCAAGGGAGCTCTGAGCTGGTGTCTTTAGAGAGCCCAACCTCGTCAACAGAAGCCCCTTCCCTTCCCTCTGCTCCATGCCTCGTGTGTACCTGAGGGTGAACCATGGCTTCCCTGGGCTTCAGTTTCCCCATCAGAATATACAGAGCAAAGGTAGAGATGCTTGCCCTCTGATGTATGCCCAGAACTTCTTCTCACACAGAAACACTCAGCTATTTGTTCAATGGCTGAATCTAGAATACCCTGGTTCTTTCCAGTTCTGAACCTTCCCTGAGTTGCCCTCTGTACCTCAAGGGCATTCCAGAAACAGGACTTGGGGTGAGAAAAAGGAAATGGGCACCCACATTTCTATTTAGCATGGCAAACTCTAACTGCTAGGTGCCATCATTACTTTTTTTCATTTAAGTCTCATAGCAACCCTACTTGGAGGACTAGTGTCACTATTGCATAGATGAAGAAGTAGAAAATGAGGGAAGTTAAGTAATTTCCATGCAAGTGACAGTGGGATTTGAACCAGAAGTATATCCTTTCTGCACCTTGTATATGTGCTCAGAGATACCCACGGAAGGGTTTCATGGCAGTATGTGGGTATTCCCCATGAAGTTAGAGGCTTAGGGTCTGTGATCTGCACCCACCTCTGGGTTGAGTGGAAACTTCACATGGGTTTTGTTCCGAAGGCAAAGCTTGGAGAGGTCATAGAGTACTGTCAAGAGATGGTCATTTGGTGTCAATGTGTCTTCATCACAGACACTCAGCTCTAGTACGTTCTAGAGGAAAGAGGAGGGTGGATGCCTGGTTACCATGGTTGCAGTGACCCACTCCCAGGACAGGGGACAGGACCTCAGTCCTAGCAGAGAGTGAGGTCTGACAAAGGGGGACACAGATACTTCCACTTGGATGCCAGAGACATTTGCAGGGATGAAGTATCTTTCCCCTGCTTTCCAGCTCCCTAGAGAGTGCCACCCCTCTGCTCTGATTTCAGGGTAATTTGGTTCCTTTAAAGGCTTGAGAAGCTTGGGGAGATTATAGAGGGTTTTCACCTGGGGCAGGATGAAGAGCAAAGCACGGTCCTAAAGACATGGGCACCTGGGATCTGAAGATAGCTAGAGAAGGCAGGCCAGGGAAATTAACATTTGCTACTCCAAGGGAAGGGCACAGCAAAGGCTATTGTGGTTCCAGTGATTGGGGGAATTGGGATGAATTGTGTGAATTCTATGCTTTGGCACAGCAGCCCCTAAGAAGGTCTTATGAGTCATACCAAAGCAGCTCTTCAAGTAGCAAGTAGCCTGTACTCAATGGCCTCAGGTGGCATGGACTAGTTTCTAAGACTCTTAACCTCTGATCCTGGGAAATGTGACTGAAGGCAATGTTTACGTCCTAGATTTCTATCTAGTGGACATAAATGCGGTTCTGGGTATCTCTAACTATATAGGATCTGTTGGTCTTGTAATTTTTAGAAGCTTACATATGTGCCAGAGCAACCCAGCAACTGCAAAACAGAAAGCAGGATGGTACACTATATCCACATGGAAATCTTCCCTCACCAAATTCAGATACACAATAGAAAAAGCATCTTACTTTATGTTATTGAGATAGGGTCTCACTGTGTAGATCAGGCTGACTTCACACTTGCAATCTTCCTGTCTCAACCTCCTGAGTGTTGAGGTGACAGGTGTGAGCCACCACAGCAAGTGAAGAGGTATTGTTTTAGGAACCATGGTGAGCACAACCCTCTTGAAAACGGAAAGAACTCTTCATGAACTAGAACTATAGTTGTAGTTCTGGAAGATCAAGAGGGTCTGCCCTTCCTGGGCAAGACCAGGACTTGGAGGGTCAAGCCGTGACTATCTCAGGATTGATGCCTTCATCACCAGGCCAAATTTGTCTCAAGGCTGCCACAACTCGAGCTGCTCAAGGAGAATTCTACCAGAAATGTGGCTGTGACTTAGACGCACTATGTATCTGAAGGAAAACAACAATAATGACTTAAGAGGTGAAAGAGCACACACCCAAAGAAACAGAGTAAGTGAAGGACTGAAGCAATTAAGAGCAGATTTAAGAGGAGAGCCTCTGGCTGAAATCAGATCAGGTTAGACCTGGTCAGTAGAATGGCTTTCTCTACTGTGTATTCTTCTGCAGGGAGGATGCTCTGGAAGGTCCTGGAAACACAATTTGTGCTTCAGCCAGAGATTGCCAGGATCAACAAGGACGGGGAAGTGAGAAGGTAGAAGGATTAGTAGACTCAGAGAGAAACACGCATAGGAGGAAGGAAGCAGTGGGTGAGTGGGAAGACAGGTTAATAGGACATGTAAGACGATATGCAAACGGCCTTAAGAAGGACATGGGAAGGGAGAGGGACAGGTGGTGGAGAGGGGAGCAGACACGTGGGTAGGGCACACAGGTGTGGTCCTCTGCGGCTCACCTTTACTTGAGTCTGGATCTGGAAGGTGAAGCTCTCATCCCACTCTGGGTGTGGGCAGTTGGAGATGGTTCTGGTCCTCACCTTCCCCTGAGAGGCAGTAGGCAGCCAGAGAGTGACGAAGCAGTCCGTCTGACTCACTGTCCAAGGAAGACAATAGTAGAAAAGAAGGGAGGAGAGAGGAGATGGTGAAGTCAAGAGAGAACCTCAGACAAACCTCTTCTAGAGCAAGGCCTCCTCTCAGTTGCTCATCTTCTCCTGATGCGGAAATCTGCCTCTCTGGCTTGGTCCTAGAACTCCGAGAAGCCACACAGACCAAGGGCTATAGGTCACAAGGGATGGGGGCGGGTCTTGCTAACCCTCAGCATGGACCAGGGTAACCTAAAGCAGAGGTACTCCAGGTGCTAGAGTAAACACCTATGATGGTTAATCTATGTTGTCAATTCGACTAATTTAGGATCAACTAAAACCCAAGCTTTGGGCCATTCCTGTGAAGGTTTCTAAAACAGATTATTTGAAGCAGGAAGTCCCACCTTAATTTTGGGCCACACCTTGTGGTAGCAGCCCATATAAAATGATATAGAAGAAGGAAACTTGCTTTTTGTCTGCTTGCCCTCATTCTCACTGGCAAGACCAACTCTCCTGTTGCTACAACATTACTTAGCCAATATTGGAACCAACTTCTTTGGGATTCCAATATATACTGAAGACCAACATCTCTCAGGAGTACTCCCCAGGCCTACAGCTTTAGATTGGGACTTTGAGACAGCTAACCTCGTGGACTGAACAACTAACTATTGGATTCTCAGCCTTTCCCATCACAAGAAAGCCATTGTGGAACTATCCAGATCACATTCTGTGAGCCTCTCTAGTAAATCCCCTATTAATAGATATTCATTGTGTCTGTTCTAGCCCTCTAGAGAACCCTGACTAGTACACGCCTGTTGATTTGGAACAAGATAAGCTACATGGTGCTCCAGATGTCGTGGAAATACCTAAAAGCCCTGCTCCAAAGATCCACTTCACCTGTGGTCTTAGCACCAAGGGTTGAGCTGAGAAGCAGCAGGGAGAAGTATAGTTTTCCATCAGACAGCCAAGAAGGGCCATTGTGGGAAAGGGTTCAGATGAAACAATGCGCAGGGACCATGTCTCTGTACGATTTAATGCATCTGCCCTTAGTGGGTTCTCCATATGGTACTGGTTTCCTAGCCTGGGGTGTACAATCCAGGACACCCTCATTTTGTGGCCAAGTGCCTTCTTCCACTTTAAATGAACAAACCTAGTACATTGCTCCATGTGCCCTGGAGAAGGGAAACTGCTTTGACTTCAGTAAGACTTTCCAAAATGGAAGCTGGTGGGAGTAGCGGAACAGATAGGGCTAAGAATAGCCTAAGTGATTCCTCATGCCATTATGCTTGGGAGGAAGAGGAGGTACCAGGACTGTCTTTGTCACTACCTTGGTGACCTGCTTGGTTAAGTCCTAGGGTGCACCTCTGTAGAATTTAGTGAAAGTCGATAGTTCCCATTGTCAGAAGTCCTGTAGGTAGGGAGGCTGGGGGGGAATGGGACTCCAACTTGTTCATAACGTTTACTAGGAATTGCTGTGTGAGCGGAAGCAGAGCTGCCCCCCAGGGACCCGAGCTCATGTTGCCACTGCACCCTACGTTCTGCAGTGTCTGTAGCCCCATTTTGCATCATGTGTTCTGGCTTCTGATGGCAGGTTAGTCTTTGATGGCTCACCATTTGGTGAGCAGACACTCCCAGCCCTCCTCCCGCTGAGTAAAGGTGAGAGGACGCCATCCTCACCTGTCCCAACCATGGCTTAATCCACACAGAGAGACGAAACTTTGACAGAATGAGAAGAAAATGATGACTTCACCATCTGGGCCCATCTCCTCCAGGCCCACCCTGTTCTCTGCCACTGACTCAGGTACCTAGGCCAGCAACAGGCCATCCTCCCTGATTCTAACCCCGAGTGCTCATCTGTACTGATGCTACCTTGGTGGAGGTCGCTATCATCTCTGGAGCTTTCCCACTGGGCTCCCTGTCTCCTGTGTTGTCAGCTTTCTCTTCTAAGAGAGGGGCCTTGGAAACACGTCTTTGTCACTGTGCAGTTTAATGGCTCTCATCTGGCTTCAGGAAGAAGTCCATTCTTACCCATCATGGCTCTTCTTCCTATTCTCTCAGTTTCAGCCTCATCTCTCCACCCTTCCTGACTCCTCGCCCCTGCCCCGCATGTGTTTATTCCTATACGCACACACCTACACATGCGTGCAGACAACCACCCACACGTACTCTGCCTCCAGGACAAGCTTAGTCATCTTAGGTCTCCAAAAGGGCTGTGCTGTCTCGCTTCAGGCCTTGTACCTGTCGCTCCTTGTGCCAGGCACTTCTTCCTTCCTTCCTCCCTCCCTTCCTCCCTTCCTCCCTCCCTTCCTCCCTCCCTCCTTCCCTTCTTTTCTTCCTTCTTCCTTCCCTCCCTTCCTTCTTTTTTCTTCCTTTCTTTCTTCTTTCCTTCCTTCCTCTCTCTCTCCCTCTTTCTTTCCTCCTCCTTTCCCTCCCTCCTTCCTTCCTTTCATTCATGTGTAGGTGTGCTTGTCTGCATGAGCCATGTACAATGTACGTACAGTAACCTGTAGAGACCAAAAGAGGGAATGGGATCTTTTGACACCGGCGTTACAGGAGGTTGCGAGCATCCATGTACGTGCTGGGAGGGAGTGTGGGTACACCATAAGCGCATTGAATATTCTTGACAGTTGAGGCATCTCTTTAGCTTCAACATCCTTGTTTTCTACTTTTTCCTTTTCCTTTTCTTTTCTTTCTTTTTTTTTTTTATTGGTTTTGGTTTTTTGAGACAGGGTTTCTCCGTGTAGCCCTGGCTATCCTAGAACTCACTCTGTAGACCAGGCTGGCCTCAAACTCACAGAGATTGTCTGCTTCTGCCTCTGCCTCTAGAGTGCTGGGATTAAAGGCATGTGCCACCACCGGCTACTTCTTTTCTACTTTAACCCTCCCTTCTCTTCACTAGCCCTTAAGGTTTTAGAATCTTCTCTGAACCCCTCCTCAGAGTGTCCAGTTCTGGTCCCATGTGCCACTCCTGAGAGGGCTGTTGCTAAGCTGTACTGGCTGAGCAGGTCCAGTCATTGTCTTCACCACACTGTGATCACATTGAGAAGGCCAGGGCCTGCAACCTTTGAGCAGACTAGGCACTCACTAGGCAACTTTTAAATGGATGAATAACAACTTCCTATTAGAGGACTGGATCAGAGGCAAGAAGTACTGAGCAGATGCAGGTGGGCAAGCAGTGTGTGTGACTGCTCTGCTTACGGGGAGGCTCCCTGGAGTCCTGCTTGGCCCTCTGGAACTCCTCCCCTTGCTTTGCCTGGTCCCAAGCACTTCCCTCTGGGCCTGGAACGTTCTTCTCAAGTCTGCTTTCTGTGCAGAGAGATTCTGCCAACCCTGTTGGCTCTGCCAGGTCGCTCAGCATGCCTGACTTAAAGGACCCTGTAAAGGCCTCTGTCTCTCTAAAACTGCTCCACTTTTATCAATCCATACCTAGGAATTTCCCACTGAGTCCATTAAATAACATCTCAGTGTTTTGCCTTAAACCTCAAGTTAAGACTATATATATATTCTTTCCAGGAATGGTAGAGAATGTTGTTTAGTTTTAGCTAATTTGACACAAACCGAGACATATCTGGGAAGAGGGACTCTCAATTGAGGAACTGCCTTCATCAGACTGGACTGTAGGCAAGTCTGTGGGGGTGTTTTCTTGATTAATGACTGGCATGGGAGGGCCCAGTCCACTGTGAGCGGTGCCACCCCTGGACCAGTGGTCCTCGGTTTTACAAGAAAGCAGGCTGAACAAGCCATGGCGAGCAATGCAGTAAGCAGCGTCCCTCTGTGGTCCCTGCTTCGGTTCCTGCTGCCAGGCTCCTGCCTTGAGTTCCTGTCCTGGCTTCTCTAATGAAGTTCTAAAATCTGTGAGGTGACATAAACCCTTTCCTCCCCAAGTTGCTTTTGGTTAAGATTTTGTCACAGCAGCAAAAACCAAATTAGGACAAGCTGCATGCCTGGAACCCCAGCACTGGGAGGACAGATGCAGGAGGAACAAGAGTTCAAGTCCCGTCTCAGTTCTACAGTGAGACTTGTCTAACGAATAAACAAACAAACAGTAGCAGCCACAACAAAACATTCCTGGAAGTGACGAGGTCGATCAGGTGATCAGACGCCCGTACTCAAGCGCTCAGCAGTTTCCCGACTCTTTTTGCTGAAAGATTCCTCTACCCCATACTTGAAAGGCTGAGAATAAGGAGAGTGTAGCACAAAGGGAGGAGACCGAAGAATGATGGTGGAGGCTCTGGGGGCCCAGGTGACAGTCTGAGGCAACCACATTAGCCAACTGTAAGAATACTGTCATGTCAGTCACGAGGAAGTGATGACTAAACTGGGAATTTCAAGACCTGGGATTTCCTAGACAAAAGCAGGTTCTAGCCCCTGTTTCCCAGGAAGTGACAGAGGATGTGGTCATGTGAATGACATGTTCCCTTCCTTGAATTGTAGGTGGCAGAGATGACGTAATTGTCTTCACAGATGTTCAGAACATTCCTGTGTGGTTACCAGTGGATACCCCAATATCTCTTGAGGTACCTGCCTGAAGCCCCTAGGGGTACTGGTTGGGGTTTTAACTTGTTTTTTTTTTATCACAGAAGGAGACTTCTGGTGGCTGAGGGCTTCTAGGGGTGCCTGCCTTCTGGCCTGGGACAGGTACTCTTTAGCTCTTGGCAGGTGGGTTGTTATCCCTGAACCTCTGAGTACTTTCTTCTATCAGGCTTTTGACATCTCCAGAAATCAGCCATGAGTTAGATGCCTAAACCAAAGAACCATTAATATTGGATTTAAGCTAGAAGGGGGCAATTTTGAGCAAGAGTGATCAGGATAATTCCCTACCAGATCCATAGACGGTAGCAACATAGCTTAGCCAGTGACAACTGTGGAGTCCAGACCCAATGTGACTTTGCCAGCACCACCAGGTGCAATAGCTGCCCTTTGTCCCTTAGGGGAAGGGAGAAAAACATAAACAAGGGGTTCCCAAAGAGAACCCCAAAGTCTGCTTGTGTGCCAAGGGGCATGTGGTGAAGGGGGAAAGGAGACTGGTAAAGCCAGATCATAGTCTGCCTCACCACTTGCCAGCCTCCGGGGGATAGGCGTGGCGGGGACATGACAAAAGAAAGGGCCTTGGACAATGGAAGGTCTTGCATACAGGTGCAGGCACGAAGACTGAGAATGAACGTCCTGGGTGACTGGTGACGGGGTTGAAACAGACACACCTCTGGAGAAGCTGGAGGAAGGTGTGTGGGAGGGGTGACCTCTGCCAAGAAGGAAGAGAGCGAGAGACCCATTCTGGGATGGGCATGGTCTGGGCCTGGGGACATTTCGTAGCTCCTCAGGTCATACCCCAGTGTACTGAGAAAGCCCCAAGGAGTCTGGGAGATCCCTTGCTCTATAGTGGGTCCCTTGGCCGACACAAGCCCAACTTAATGCTTGCTGGAACCGTTCCTACTGGCATGGGCCCTGAATGCCCCACCCTCTGTAGGCTCAGTCTGAACCATGTCTGTCCCTTTGCAGTCTCTGGAACTACAGGGCTGTTCCTCCTCTGGCACTCCACACCTGCTGTCCCTCCGTGATTGGCACACGAGCATCAGGAAGTCATGCAACAGACTCTTTGTCTATCTAGCTTCTGACTGTCTGTAATCTGACCACAGCTTCTTTCCCCTAGATAGCAGTGGATCTCAATCTGTGGGTCCTATCATATATCCTGCATATTAGATATTTGCATTGTGATTCATAACAGTAGCAAAATTACAGTTATGAAATAGCAAGGAAATAATTTTATGGTTGGGAGTCATCATAACCTGAGGGACTGGATTAAAGGGTCACAGCATTAGAAAAGTTAAGATCCACTACCCCAGAGGGTCCCCTCTCCTCACCAGACCTCCAGGCCTGTAATCAAACATTCATTCCAACTCAGGCAATCGCGAACTTCCCACCTACAAAGTGGACTTCCTGAGATGACCACTCAGGTGTGGGGAGACTTGAGCTGTGTTTGGATACCTGGTGGCCAGAGCACAGCAGGTACTTCAAAGACAGCCTCTTCTCTCAGGTTGCTCCTCCTCAAACCAGGCTTCCGGTCCCCCAGATGTTTAAAACCTGGGCACTTGGATCCTAGGACCTCAGTGTTCCCTTTTGGCCTTTGCCATCCCCACAGCTGTGCATCCTGCTGTGCACCCTGGACATAAAGCCTTCTCGCCCTAGAGAGGCAAAGCTTCCTTCCTACTTTAAGCAGGCAGAGGTCCAAATGAGGAGAGAACTGATCTCTTAGATATCACACTATAGCACACATGTAGGGCATTTCTGGCCCAGTCCAATGGCTTCATTTCCTCCAAAAGCAGAGGTTCCCTGAGCTCCTGTGCCTTGGGAATGCAGCAGGAGTCGGATGAAGGGGAAGCTAGTCTACAAGGAGCTCCTGCCTAATGGCTTGACTATCCAACCACACAGAGGAGGCTGGGCTGCAGATATGGATGCTACAGACTCCACGGTGGCTCAAGAGCCTGGTTTGGGATCTGTGTCCCAAGAAGCAGCTCTGAGCGGAGCTGGTGGGCAGCTCCATGATGCTAAAGGGCTCCCACTGCTCTTCATGGCAGCCTCTAACTCACCGGTGATACACAGCCATGGCTCAGGAAGTCTGTACTCAGAGATATGCCTGACTGGCAGCTGTCAGGTCCTTTCTCTACCCGGACCCCCCAAACAGGAGGGAGGAGAGGGGAGGACACTTACGCAAATCAGCCTGCCGGACGTTTTTCATGCTGATGACCCTCACTGTCAGCAGATGGCATGGAGATGGTCCCTCCTGTTGATTAAAAGGAAAGTGAAGTCACCCTTCAAGTACCACCTCGAAACCCGTGCTGCCGGGGAGGCCTCTCCACACTTGTCTCCCTGCCCACCTCGCAGCAGCCTCCATGCTGTTCTGTCATGGTTTACTTTGGCTCGTTTCTGTCCTGCATGGACGTCTCTAGAGCTGAGACATGCTGCTTCTTCATCTTTTTACCTCTATATATGTGTCTATATAGCCCAATGAAGAATTTCTTATTCCAGCCACACAGTTACAAAATTTCCCCTGGCCCACCCAACATGGCAGCTTGCTCAGAAGGTAGGCACTTTATGACTGGATTGGTAGACATCTATGAAACCTAGGCATCTCATGGTAGGAGCTTACCACCACAGGTCTTCGTTACAGCTCTGGGTGTTTGCATCTCCCTTGCCTGGAAGGCCCCTTCTTCAGAGTAACCCCTTCCTTGTATTCCTGACCACTGTACTTCTCCCCCAGTAAGGCATCTGCCCTTCATCTCGCCATGCCTTGCTATGGATGACTGTGACATCTTGGCCCATGTGCGGTGCTTGTCTTTCACAACGACAAAAGCATGGATAATCCTCACCGCGATGACTGATGGCTGTTAGATGCCTCTGTCAGTATTGCTAACCCCAGGGACTGGAGCCCTCGGATTTCTGCCTCTCCCTCGGTGCTTTAGCCTAGGAGCTGGAACTGGGGGCACGCCCTGAGCTGCTCATCCGGTGTTCATCAGAAGCTGTCTCGCTTTTGTTCCGGTTGCTTGCTGAGGGCCATTGTCTCAAATCCCACCCATCTGAAGTCAGCGTCTCGCTTCCCTCAGCAGCTGTCTTTGTCCTCTGTGAGTTTCTTATTAGCCATGCGTCCACTTTCGTCCTCTTTCCATCCTGTTACCTTCTGCCTCCCAGATATCCCCAAACCATGTTTCCCCACTCTCAAGTGTCCCTGTATCACATGTCCTTGCCCAGGAAAGGACCACAGCTCTCTTCCTCTTTCTAGTCAAGTTTCCCTGCCCCAGGTTCTCAGATTATGCCTGTGTATGACTGATCTTCAAGGACATATGTACTCACCAACACAAGTCCTCTGCCACCATGCCATTTAGAGAGTACCTTCCAGTTGCCTCTCTGCACAGACATGCAATCTTCTCTCTGTCTATGACTTTTACTCAGGGTTTTGGAATAGCCACTGTGAGCCAGGGAGTCAGAGAGGATCCGAGGTAGAGGATGGGCAGGGTTAATGGTGAGGACAGTAGGGTAAACTGGCCATGGACTCTTGCTGCCCACAATGGGAATGTTCTTGGCTCCAGAAATCCCCCCACAGACCACTGCATTTCCAGACTCTGGAAGACTCTTCTGAACCTCCAGGGTCCTAGTCTGTTGAGGTAAGGAGCTAATGCTCCTCCAGGCCCCACTGAGCCAACACAGTGTAAGGCTCCATGCCTGTTCTCTTCACATAGCTTGGATTTTTCTTTGGATCTATGCCCTTTCTGCTTAAACCTCAGGCTTGAAACTCTTTACTGAGAATGTCCCCCAGGTGTAGCCCAGTCCTTGCAAGTGTCCACTCCAGGCTTTGGATTTGTCCTACAGACTCCCAGCTCGTCATGTATGTGTATGTAAGTCTGTCTCCCTTACTGAGCACATCTCCCAATGCTGCTAGAACACTCTGACTTTTTCAGATAGGCCTACTCTTCTCTCTTTAAAGAATATTATGGTTTGTGGAAAAGCCAAGTTTGACATGAAAGGGATTTGGGGTGGAAGTCCTCATTCTGACACCACTTGGGGCAATTTGTGTTATCACTTTTCCTCTTCCTCCCAGACTCCTCTGGGGCTTCCATCTAACCAATAAGAGAACAACAATTCTGAGAAATCTGAGTTCCTCATTACCTGATAAGGACGTGTAATTCCAAGATCTCTTCCCTCTCTCTAACAGAACAAGAGTCAAGCTCACAGTTGCTTGTGGGTGCAAGGATTCCTTGTTGAGTGTAACTCTGAAGTCTTTGGGGCCAAGAACTTACTCAAACAGCATTCTGTTGTGAGCTCTGTAGTTGGGCCAAAGACTAAAACCATATAAGCTGTTTGTGGTCTGTGGTCTGTAGCGTATGGCCTGTGGCCTGTGGTCTGTGGCCTAAGGCAGCACTTTTTTAGGCAGCAAGCTCTTCATTTCTCATCCTGTCCTGGGCAGAGTAGGTCATGGATTGACTGAACGAGGAGGCAAGCATCACCTTTCAGAAGGAGTGTGTGGTCCTGGTACTCCTCTTGCCCTTAACACCAAATCTCATAAGTCTCACAGTTTCATTGATAACAGGACGTTGTTTAAAATAAAGAAGCAAACCAGCTCATTATTTTTTTTAACCTAAATTTTTTACAGATCTTTGAACCTGACTGTAAATTGCATCCTTTAAGCGGTCTCACTTTGAAAGCCACAAGTCATTTCTACATTATGTGTGTACATAATCACTAGAGAATATTAGCTGGTGTTTTAAGACATGACCACATGTAACCCAGGTTGGCCTTGAACTTCCTACGTACCTCAGGCTAGCTTTGAACTGGTATTCCTGCTCCCTCCCCCTCCTAAGTGATTATAGCCATGTGTCACCCAACCATTAAGGCACATTTTTCTTTCAGTTCTTGCACTTAAAGTATCTCAAGTTTCTCTCTCTCTCTCCCTCCCTCTCTCTTTCCTTCTTCTTTTTCTTTCTCCATCTCTCATCTTACCCAGCTCAGCTTCCTGCCGACTTGTCCTGAAGTTCTTCCCTGCCTTACAGAGCTGACTATACCGCAATGAAGGTCGCTCTACAGCAGTGGCACCCCTCAGTCTACAGCAGTGGCACCCCGCAGCGTCCTGTGCTGCAGCTAGCCATCTGATGAGGCAGTTAGTAGTCCCTTGACCCATCGCTCTTAGCTTGGGTCAGAGTTGAACTCATCTCTGATTCTCAGACCCAGGTTCACATCCACTGTCAACTCTCACTTGAGAATGTCTCTCACCAAAAATGAAGAAGTGGTTCTTGTTCTCAACTCCATTGTCTTGATCTTCCCTCAAGACTAATTTTCCTGGCCGATTCCTGTTTTTCCCATGGAGCTCTTAGCTAACCCCCAGCCTCGGCAATCCCTCTACTGGCTGTGTCCTTATTGGTGTGTTTCTATAGACAAGCCCCGTGATCATTCTCCTCGTGAGCCCCCAGAACACACCACAACCATCAGGTTTGTGAAGACTTTATTTATGGATAGATACAGAGGGCCTCTTGAGTTCTACCTTGAACTTCAGATTTCACCTAGAAATTCCTTCTGGCTCAAAGAATTTTAGAAGAGGCCCATCTCCAAAGTTCCCCAAAGGGAGTTCTTATGTCTCAGTAGCACAGAAGTGGAACACTGGAGGAAGAAAGCGAGACTACCAGACTCAGGTCTGGGCCTAGGTGCATTCGCAGAGCTATGTGTATGACTCTGGAAGTCACCCCTGTTGTGGGCAATGAAAGTCTGTGATCTCAGGACTCAGGAAGCAAACCAGGGAGATGTGTGTGTGTGTGGCACAGGCGCACACACACACACACACACCTTCATTTGGTAAAGAAGTACAATTTTTGCTCCTCATAAAACATTCACAGCCTCAGAGGAAACTGATCTACAATAAAAAGACACAACAGAGGGACTGGAGAGAAGGCTCAGTGGTTAAGAGCACTGGCTGTTCTTCAGAGGACCCAAGTTTGATCCCAGCACTCACATGGCAGCTCACAACTGTCTGCAACTTTAGCTCCAAAGGATCTGATACCTTTTTCTGGCCTTCTAGAGCACTGCATGCATGTAGCACACAGACATACATGTAAGCAAAGAAGCCTTAAAATAAAAACAACCCTTTTTAAAAAAAAGATGCAATAGAATTCAGTATAGTGCCTGAATTCATATGCTGATGGGAACCAGAAACTGGTCAGATTAAGGAGCCCAGGTTTATGAGCCAAAACCTTAGAGACTTGGGCAAGTCCAACCCTGGCTGGGACTGGGAATAAGGACAAAAGTCAAAATATTTAACTGTAGGCATCACTGGGTGCTATGCTTTGGGGCTGCATCCCTGGTGTAAAGACAGCCATACTCCTTCAGCTCAGAGGGCACTTGGCAGGTCCTGGGTGAGGAGCAGGAAGCACTCAGGGACTTGGAGGCAAGGCAGGAACTTTGGGAAAAAGAGCACAGAGATTCATTCAGCCTCTGAAACAATCAGCACAGCTGTGCCAGGGAAGAAGGAACCAGGACATTTGGGCTGCAGACGTGCACAGCCCAGGCTTCCTCCTTGGCCTTGACCTCTGGCTTGACCTTGTCAGGATTCCACTTTCCTCCTGAGAGTTACTCCAGACAGGAAGCATTGCCAATTCACACGGGGAGTGGGGGGATCTATGGATTGGCCGCTACACAGTTTAATGCTGCCCGTCTCCCTTATTTCATAGATATGAGTCTTGTGGGGGGTGAGGAGGAGGGAAATATATTGCTGCCATCTGGTATGCTGGACCAGCACTTGCCACTGCCCCTGAACCAGATGCCTCGCATAGGGTCTTAACCCTCTGGGAAGCCTCCACGGAAGACATAATCCTTTCCTTAAAGAAGAACAAGTTACACATCACACATGCTTGCACAGACAGAGATGATGGACCCAGAACTCAGTGCAAACGTACCACCTTATCAGACTAGTGCGTTTTCCAACTGGAGAGTGGCTAAGGTTTCCAATAAAGAATGGGCCATGACCAGTTTAATGTCAGAGGCAACTGTAAGACCTTCAGCTCTCCCTAGCTGGGGATCTCGCCAAACTCAAGGGCCCAGCTATTTCTGATAATCAGTCAAAAGCTATTTAGTTAAATCATTCACAATTTCCCCTCAACTCCACCATAAGGCTCCTGGATGACAAGGGCTAGGGAGGGTCTGAGCACTAAGTTACAGAAGTGATGGGTCCAATGCCTATCCAGGCCAGGCATCCCCTCCCTAAACCACTGCCCAGGCCTGGAGAAAGGATGGCAGCTCCTTTCCCTGGGGCATCTCAGGGCAAGCTGGACAGGTGAGGCCACCTCATCTCCACACAGCTGGGTGTAGCCATTGGTTCCCTGAAACGTTGTATCTGAGCTCTGACCAACCTGGTGATATTGGCCAGTCTACATGGTCTGTCCTTCACAGCAGACCACCGAGATGGTGTTATTTGAAACTCTAGTACTGGTTTCAGCAGATCTGAGCAACATCCCAGCCTGGGGGGTGGGCATCACATGAGGAGAATTCTTGTAGTTGTTTTGCTTATCACTCATGTTAGGTGAGTGGTCAGGGCAAGAAATACAGCTGAGAGACATGGACCTTCTAGGATCCAACAGGAACCTCATAACCTCTGTGTGTGTGTGTGTGTGTGTGTGTGTGTGTGTGTGTGTGTGTGTCTGTTTGTGGTGTGGTTCCTGGAACACCCACTCTGAGTCTTTGGCTGACTCTCACCCCTTCTTCAAGGTAAACTCTACCCTATCTGTGGTAGAACTGCCCTAATTCAAATTTTTGGAGGATCAGTAAAGAGCGTGTGCTGATTAGAAGCATTTCTAGACACCCAAGCCTTTTGGGGAAACCAGGAGGCAACATCAATCCTGTTCAGTACAGCCAGGAAGACTGACGATGCCACAGGAGCTGCTCCCTAGGCTCTTTGGAGACTGGCTAGTGTCTCCATATCCCACTCTAGAGGGACAAAACCTTCTTGGGGCTTCGCTCGATTCCGTCAGTGGTTTGTAAGGGTTGGCTGAGGGCACAACTTTGCTACTGTTAGTTCACTCCACAGCACGTCTATAGCCAACAGGGAGATGGAGGGCATCTTCCCGTTGCTCAAACAGGAAGACTAAGGCAGATTTGGTCTCAAGCAGTAGCACATTTCCAGACCCGGGGATTTCCCTGGGAGACTTTGAGAGTTAGTCTAGAACTAGGATTCTTGACTACACACCCAGAGGGGCAATTGACAGCAATTAAATGACAATACCACCAATTCTCACACTTCAAAATACCCCATACCACACACTCACAAATCACAGATGTTTAGGATGCCCACGGGGTTAATGACCAGTCACTACCAAGAGAGGCCACATGTGGATTTTCTCTGGCAGTGCTGGGCATTGTCTATCCTGGATGCTGGCTTGGCTGGCCCTAGATGGCCCCGAGTCTCCGCATGCAGGTTGGTAAAGTTTGTGAGTATACTCAGTTGTGCCATCCCTAGCCAGGAGCCCTGATCCAGCCTGGGCGACAGCACCTCTCCCAGGTGCTAGGCAGAGGATCCCGAGCCAACCTCTACAGGTGTTCCGTGCCCACCAGCCTCTCTGGGACGCAGACTCCTCATATGGGCATGCCTCCCTGGCCATCTGCCTTTGGCAGAGCCTCCCTCTCCACCACCACCGTACTCTCACCTTCAAGGCACAGGAGGCCAAGTACCTGCCATCTTCTGCTTGGCATGGGTCTGACAGGGAGTGGGAAACCCAAGCAGGCATCTGGTTCTGAAGCATCGCGGCGGCTCTCCAGCTGGAGGGTAAGATCGGGAACTTATACTCTGACTCAGAGCTCCACCCTCCTGGCCGGCCCTGGGCAGTGGCTGCAATGGCTCAGGGAGGGGTTAAGGCGGGTAGACAGATGTTCCGCCTGGGCTTAGGTCTCGGGTCCAAAGGAACCACACAGGTCTTCAGATCTTGAAAATGCAGAATCCAGCCAGGGCTGGGATCAGTAGTCTGCAGCCCCAGTTGCCCAGAATGACCGGGTTATGGGCACAGGATGGTAGAAAAAACATTCTGGGCTTTGGCATGTTTCTGCCAAGATGTAGGAAAGCCCTATCTCTCCAGTTCATGTAGATGGATGCACAGCTGCTCCTCTGGGAGCGAATAGATGCTCTACCTCAGGACCATGGCATGGTTTTCTTGGGAGTTGTGGGCAGAGACTTCTCAAGATATAAGGACCAAAATTCAGGTTCTTACGTTAGAGGGTGAAGAAAGAAAACACTTGCTCCAGTCACGTGAGAAGAAGGTCCAGGGCCTCGACTTCTACCAGCCTTCTGGGCAGCCTGAGAGGTGAGAGCACCAACCCCTGCAAGTCTTCACTACACAGCGTGGAAGATGCTCTGCCCCGCCTCAATGATTCTTATCTCTGCCTGTGTTGGCTCACCTCTGGCTTGCCTGAATTCATACTGGGAGTTTCCTGTCTGGGTTCTTGCCGGAGGCTCAACAACCGGCTTTTCTGGCCCACAGATAGGATGTATTTTGAAACTACATACAGGTGAGACCTGAACACAGAAACGCGTGGAAGGAAGGTGGTCGGCAGTGTTGTTTGGGTTGCCTGACTCCCCAGAGAGGACAGGACGTTTATTTAGCTTGGTGGCTTTGAAGCTTCTCTTGCCATCAACCCACTGTCACCAATACAAATGCGATTCCCACACCCTTTCATTGATTTCATAAATTCAACTAACTTTATGCACTTAGTGAGCTCCTAATGTATACATGATGCTAAACAGGGAAACCCCAGGCTTAAAAGCTCCAGACAGTTCAGCTAGGGAGCCGAATACTTCTAACCCCTGAGCAGTTCTAAAGTCCAGATTTCCTTAGGCTGGCAAGGGTCCTAGAAGAATCAACATAAATCCTTCATGTTTGGGAAACTCCGTGGTTCTCAGCTGTGGTGTAGACTACTAACTGGCTGAAGGACACAGGGCCAGAAGATGGATTCTAGCTAGGGAGGGACAGCAAGTTTCCGAGAAGGCTTCATGGAGGAGATGACCTGACCTCTGATGTGGGCCTTAGAGACTAGGATTTCAACAGCTCTGATGGGAGGGAAAGGCACCCCAGGAGGCAGGAACAGAAGGAACAGGGCAGGGTAGGCTTAGGTATGCAAATGATGTACATGAGTTATGTGGTATCTCCCACATATTATCTCATATAGGAGGGCGGAAGAGATGGGGACATGGGAGGATGTGGAAGCTAGAAGGACAAACCTGGAAAGTAGGGCCTGCCATCTCCTTCCCTGCTCCCCCAAGCCGGTTCTGAGTTGTAGGACAGCATCCTATAAACCGTGGCCGTAGAGCGGCCTCTCAAAGGCTGCGTTTTCCATTTAGACGCATTCTCTAGGCAACAGCCGTCAGTTGTTTCTGAGCAGGAGAACAATATGATCAGAGTTGGACTTTCGGAAGGAAAGGTTGCTTGATGTTGAAGCAGAGGAGAGATTGGGAAGTGATATGGGAATCACTTAGGAGAGGGAAATAGTCTGGGACGTCAGAAAAGAGAGGCCAGGCCAGTAGGTGGTGGGTCAGGAGGTTCTGTGGCAACCTGACCACAGTACAACCCAGTCTGCAAAGGAGGGAGTCTCTCCTACTCGATTTCCTCTGCCCCTCCGTCCTTTCCAGTAAGGTCTGCTGAGGGCTGACCCACCTCTCCAAGACATTTCTCCTGGTTTAGCACTTGGTCCTCTTCTGGCTACAGAAGCCCATTTCTACGTCCCATCCCCATGTATACCCCAGCCACCGCATCCATTCTGGCAATTTCCTCATTATTTACCAGTGCCTCAAGAGCAGAGCCTTTACTTACAGTTGTATTAAATCAGTTGAATAGAGGCTAAGGGGAGCTATTGTGGCAGCTTCTTCCTCTACACTCTTCCTGGAA
The DNA here is from genome assembly GCA_004026605.1 of Ondatra zibethicus. Classification (NCBI taxonomy): domain Eukaryota; kingdom Metazoa; phylum Chordata; class Mammalia; order Rodentia; family Cricetidae; genus Ondatra; species Ondatra zibethicus. The sequence goes on along the minus strand of PVIU01013929.1, from coordinate 20,611 downwards.
CTTCTGACCTAGGTGAAGTCTACAACCAACCTCCCCCTTCGTGGACTCAGTGGACAGATGCGAAAGAACATCTGTTGCCTGCTGTGTGCCAACTTCCGAGCTGACTACCCAGGAAGGTTTGGAAGGAGACAAGAAGCCATCATAGGGGGAGGGGTCAAGGTGGAGTTAAATTAAAAGGTCAGTTGTCCCTTCTGAGGTCTCTGGTGAAGGTGGAAGTGAACTCAGATGAGTGTTAGGAATGCAGTGCCAAGAATTGTCACTTACGATCCTGTGACAGAATGAAGTCTGTCTGACCCCAACTCTCACCCAGCGAGGCTCCACACCAGCCCTGGAGACCCAACCTGTGAGGCACACCAGCCACTCCAGGCAAGGTCCCCCAGGTGCTCCTTCTCCTATAGTCTCCCTCTATGGAGGTGATGCTGGGAACAGATGAAGGGATCCCACTCCTTTCCAGCCCACTTTCCAGTGATCAGAAAGCCTCAGATCTCCTCAGTGACCCCAGCATGCCAGGTTAGGGCCACTGTTCTCAGCTGAGTCCCCAGGGCCCGTTCTCTACTCCCATGGATGGGTTGGCCAAGAGTTGCCTCTCACAAGAAGCCTCTGGGCCTGGGGACCCTCTATGGACAAGTGTGTTTCTATATGTTCTTTTTAGTAGCACAGTTGGCCCTGCTCCACCTCAACCAGACGATCCTCACCTTTGCTCCTCACGTGGCCTCAGGTGTCTGTCCCTGCCTTCCCATCTTATATGATGTTAGCCGCACCCCAGGCTGAAGCTTGGGGATTGATTGTCAGCCTCTCTCTTTTTCAAATGCATCTGCTATCTCCCATCCTTGGCGGCAACCTCTGAAGTCCAGCATCTCCCATAAAGGAAGCCGAGCTTGGGAGCATCTCTCTGTGCATTTGGAAATTTACTGTACAGTAAAAGACACATTTTGCATCTGTAGTGAAAGGATAGACCTTTATTATTATGGAGAGGGGCTTATTCACTGTTTGGTGGAAAGTTAGAGCCCAGCTTCCTAATGACACAAAAATAAATCCCAGAGAGGAGAACTAGCTGACCATTAAACCTATAGATGATTTAAAATATATTCTTATAATATTGAGGTGAGAAGGATCTTCCAAAAAAAAGGTACAAAATCTAGAAGCAAATAGGGAAACTGACTTGATGGGGGGAAATGAAAAACTTCAGCAAAGAAAAAGATACTGTCAGTGCAGGTCCTCCTCCGGCATTCGTCTCCAGTTTCCTCTTCCCAATACACATCCTTAAATACTAATGTGAAGAGGTGAGCCTTGTTCTGCTGACACTAACATTACAAAGCCACACTAATACAAACAGCTTGTTGCTGAACCAAGAATGGGATCAATGGAAACACAATAAAAGGGTTGGAAAAACCTTTGTCCTTTGGTTTTGGCTTTTTGAGACAGGGTCTCTGTATTTAGTCTTGACTGTCTTAGAACTCTCTATGTAGACCAGGCAGGCCTCAAACTCACAGAGATCCCCCTGCCTCTGTCTCCCAAGTGCTGGTATTAAAGACATGTTCCACCATATCTAGCAAAACCTTTGTAATTTTTTTATTTTTTATTTTTGGTTTTTTGGGACAGGGTTTCTCTGTGGCTTTGGAGCCTGTCCTGGACCTAGCTCTTGTAGACCAGGCTGGGCTCGAACTCACAGAGATCCTCTTGCCTCTGCCTCCCAAGTGCTGGGATTAAAGGCATGCGCCACCACCACCTGGCAAAACCTTTGTAATATAAGGGAGCTTAACATATAATAAAATGTCATTACAGGGCTAGAGGAATGGATCTGGTTAAGAAGATGTACTATTCTGGCAGAGAACCCAAGTTTGGTTCCCAGCACCCATATCAGACAGCTTACAACCACCTACAAATTCAGCTCTAGGGGTTCCTCGCCTTTTTCTGGGCACCTGCGCAAACCTACACACAGACATACACATATTCACTTTTTGGGGGGGGGGCTTTTCGAGACAGGGTTTTTCTGTAGCTTTGGAGCCTGTCCTGGAACTAGCTCTTGTAGACCAGGCTGGCCTCGAACTCACAGAGATCCGCCTGCCTCTGCCTCCCGAGTGCTGGGATTAAAGGCGTGCGCCACCACCGCCCGGCTCACATAATTTTTTTTAAAGTAAAAAATACATCTTTATAACAGGCAAGCATAGAAGCACATACTTATTATCTCAGAACTGGGAGATGCATACGCATGCATGCCACACACAAATACACACATGTATGCATAAATGCACACACATACACACACAGACTTGGCGATGCAGATCAACAAGGTAAACACAAACTTCCTAACAGATATATAAACATGGTGGACTACACGGAAATAAAATAAGAGTACTTTACTTAGCGCTACATAAAAAGATGGGCCATAAACAAGATTGGCACATGAAACATCAAATATCAAACAAATAGAAGACAGTGTATGTGTTCTAGCAACAGAAAAGGATTTTTTTCTTACTTCCTTTCTCTGGTTCTGGGGATTGAATACTGGGCCTCACACGTATTAAGTATGCATTTGACCAGTGAAATATACACCCCTAGACCCTGAAGAAGAATTTTTAAACATATATTTTGAAACAACCATAAAGCAAAAACATTTCTAATTTAGACTGAATAAAATTTAAGCCAGGCATGGTACTAAACATTATAATCTTATCATTTGGGAGGTAGAGGATCAGAAGTTAAGGGTCATCCTTAGAGACAGATGAAACTCAAGGTGGGCTTGGACTACATGAGACTCAAAAAACAAAAAACAAAGAAGAAAAGGATTAAACATTTCCATGTTGTAGAAAAAGCTAACCGACCAAATATACTTGCAATTCATTTGCAAATCACCAGATGATTAATATTTAATAAACAAAGAAATAATTCACAAGGAAAGATGACCATGATGAAGCAGGGGATCTCAGTAGTGAAGCACTTGCTTTTCTCAGTACCTTGGTCAATTCACAACTTCAGCAGGGATCTGTCACCACCTCATGACCTCTGGGACACCCACAAAAGTCACACATACACACACCACCCACACACACACCCACACAAATAAAAATAAATCTTTAAAAAGATGTAGACATAAAAAAAATCAAAGACTTGAACCAGTGAGCAGGCACTAGAAGAGATGCTCAAAATCATGGGTATTTGCTCTGAAAATCAATAGGGGGAAAAATCATCAGTTTAATATATGGTACAGGCAGACGTGACTTCCTATGCAGAGTGAAGTAACAGGGCACCCTCACCTAAATGCTGTATTAAAGGGATGACACATGGAAGAGAAGATCAACACAGGAGGAAAACAAAGAAATAGGAATTAAAAGAAAAGTGAGGTTTCACAATAGCTATTGAATTGGAAAACCGTGAGACAGCCAAATGATGGTCAGTGTTGGTGGCAATGAGGAGACAGAGGTATCATTGTGTTACCCTATGGAAGAGGAAACTGATACCATAGTTGACCTGGGACTGTCAGTCAAAGTGAACATTGGTAGAGCAATGTTGGTTCCAACTTACACCTTTGGGAGCCTATTACAGGCCACAGAGACATACCTCATGGTCTTATCTATAACCCTGGATCTAGTTTCCAGTGTTACAAAAAGCAAAAACAGGGGCTGGAGAGATGGCTCAGCATTTAAGAGCACTGACTGCTCTTCCCGAGGATCCGGGTTCAATTCCCAGCACCCACATGGCAGCTAACAACTGTCTGTAACTCCAAGATCTGACACCTTCACACAGACACATAAGCAAAACACCAATGCAAATAAAATAAATATAAATAATTTATAAATAAGTAAAAGAGTACTTCTTGCTCCCACAGAGGACCTAGGTTCAGTTCCCAGCACGCCCATGGTACTTCAAACCCATCTGTAACTCCAGTTCCCAGGGCTCTGATGCCTTCTTCTGACTGCGCACGCATACACACAAAACAATCCCACACCAAAGAAAATGAGTAAGTTTGATAAAATAATTTAAAAAGAAAAAAATGAAGCTGTGCATGAGGACTCTTGCTGTAAAACTTCTTAAACTGCGGGCTGCAACCCCTAAAGGGACACTGTATGTGGGGATCATAAAACTTTGGCAATAGTAAAAATCTAAATGTATTTTGGCTTGGGATTAGGACAGAAATTCCAACAAGTTCTCAAATATGCCAAACATACACCTGTCGCTCTGTACTATGTAATTCTGAGATGTGTCATAGCCTAGGCATTGCTGATTATAAAATAAAACATCAATCAGCTGAAAGACATTGAAGATCCTTGACATTTTGCCATACCAAACATTTAGGCAAGTTTTCATTTAAATATATAAAAATAAACAAACACACTATCTCATTGGTATGGACGTGTTCTTTCATCATTAACAAGTGATGGGCATACCAAAGAATTATTTTTAAATACTTTGCTTTGTGATTTTTTACACTAGATGTTTTATTTTCATGCTTATTTTATATACTTAATTCCCAGATAAAAAGGGTCATGGGATGGAAAAAGGTTTATGGCACCTGCTCTGTGTCGTCTTAACTCTGAAAGCATTGTGTGTCCATCCCTGGAGGAGAAGGTGGGCATGAACAAGCCAGAGCAGCAAGTTTAGCATACACATAGGAGCCTGAACAGAAATGGGCAAGTCAAGGTGGGAGTGGAAAGGCAGGAAACTGGGGCATCCACATCACATACATTTACAGAAATTAAAATGGGTTTATGCAACATAGATCCATTATATATCTAACATAGTAAAATAGAAGCATTCCCAAAGGAATGGAAAGTTATGTGAGGATTGGGAGATAAACCAAGAAACCCATCTCTGGACCAAAGATGATACTGGCCACATTGTAGGTACCTCCGTCTCTTGGAGAAATTGGGCTTCCTCTAGCTTTTCTCGACTGTTGTTGTCAACTGCCTTACTGGAAGTCACTATTCTCCCAATCTCTGCTCCATGTCAGACTAACAAGCCCATCTGTATCTACTTTTACTTTCCTCGAAGCTGTTCTTTGAGGAGGTGCTGGGGCTTGAACCCAAGATTTCATGAATGCTAAGCAAAACGCTTTACCACTACATTTGTGGCTGTCCTCTTAGGTAACCTATAGAAAGGCAAGAAGTGATCTAAAGACAGCAGCCCTGTGTGGCTGCCCTGATGGACAAGTTTCTGCGTTCTCTGCGGTCTCCCTAGAGTCATGGGATCTGTGGTCTGGCTGCTCATACCAGTCTTTCTAGTCTCTGCATCAGTCAGGTTCTGGCTGTGCGGTCTTTTTGTCCTAATGGGCCAAGTTCCCCATGTCGGGAGTTTTCTGTCTGCAATGACTCCCTCTTATGAAGTCTTGTACTCCACTCTTTGAGAAGCTGGACCTTGCTCCTCTGTCCTAGCTCTATTTAAATGTCACGTTTTCCAGGAGCCTTTCCTTGAGTAGGCTCAGTGACTTGTGCCTCTGCCCACCTCTTAGCTCCTCAGCCACTCTAGTAATTAGTTTACACCAGTCTACCATACTGTAGATGATCTTGTTATTTCCTTTTGTTTTTGGAGGCAGGGTCTCAATATTCAGATTAACCTGAAACTTACCAGTTAGCCCAGGCTAGCCTCAAATTTACAATCTTTCTGTTTCCTCCTCCTCCTGGGCCTTGATTATTTGTTTCCATTTTTACTCTTTCCTTTTCATGGCTTGGCCATTGCTTGTCTGAAATACCCCAAGCCATCAGGTTAGGGGATGGGAAGACAAGGTCCAGCACAGACGTCAGTAAGACAAGGTGGCTCACATGTGCCATGTACAGAGTGATGGCGATTGATCTAATGTTTATGTCCCCTGTGAAGAAGGTGCTTTCATCAGCTTAGTTTAAAGACTGAAAGGGACCCAGTGAGGACAAACAGCTCACTCGAGATCACCATGGCAGTGATAGAACTGTGACACAGGTCAGTTTTCTCAGCACGTCTGTCCTGAATACTCTGCACTGCTCCGGTACAAAGCTCCTGGGTTGTTGACTAAGGCTTTCCTATGCTCCTCTGCTCCCTTGATACACAAACCTAAGACAGACAAGGACCACAGACAATTCTCACAATGTAAAGTAAAACGAAGTATTATCATCTCTTCAGGTGATGAGAGATTTGAAAATGTCAGTCATCGGGGCTGGAGAGATGGCTCAGCGGTTAAGAGCACTGACTGCTCTCCCAGAGGTCCTGAGTTCAATTCCCAGCAACCACATGGTGGCTCACAACCATCTGTATTAAGATCTGGTGCCCTCTTCTGACCTGCAGGCATATATGCAGGCAGAACACTGTATACACAATAAATAAATAAATATTTAAAAAAAAAAAAAAGAAAATGTCAGTCATCAAAGTTAATGTGTTGAGCCAGGCATGGTGGCCGGCTGTCCTGAAACTCACTATGTAGACCAGGTTGGCCTTGAACTCAGAGAGATTCTCTGCCTTCCGAATTCTGGGATTAAAGACATGCATCACTATGCCCAGTTTCCTAAATTTTTCTTTTTTAAATTGTGTGTGTCTGTGTCTCTGTGTGTGTGTCTGTGTGTTCTCTTCTGAGTATATGTATGTTCTTCTGCATGTGTGTGTGCATCTGTGTATGTGTGTGTATTTTTCTGAGCATGGGTGTGCAGGTGCCACAGGTGTGGAGGTCAGAGGACAACTTCAGAAGTTGTTCTTTGCCTTCAGTCTTGTTTGGGACGTGGTCTCTCATTCCCTGCTGCCTACACCAGGCTAGGTGGCCTTGGAGTTTCCAGAGATTCTCTTATCTCTTATCTTCCTGAAGAAGCCCTGAGAAGGAAGACATTTGCTGCCACACCCAGCTTAACCTGAGTTCCTGGACTTGAACTCATATCCTCACCCTTGTTGGTTTACTCCTACCCCTCCACCCCCAGTCTTCTCCCAAGACTTATTTTCTTAGCATCAACAATGTACGTGGCTCGCAAACATTTTCCTGCCTCCTTTGTGTTTATAAGGCAGAAGGGGCCTACTCAACACCCTGCAGAGAGCTTGTGGCCACAGATCAACATTTCTCAATCTCATGAAGTCCCTGCTAATAAAACTTGTCACCTCTTGTCTCAATTAGATAACAATTGGCTTTATGTTTTTCTGCTCTTGACTCTCTTGTTCATGAGGCAAGATTGTACATTGCTTCTACTCCATCGCTGTTTCCATGGTGAGGGCAGCCTTGTCACTGTGTCATGGTGAAAGATCTGGCTTCTGTCACATACAAGCCACACGAACTTGACTGAACCTGACTACCTACTGTCAAGTTTCTCCATCTGTAAGTTGAGGGACACAAATAGAACTCCCTCATAAGATTGGGTGATACAAAGGGCTTAGTTGGCGCATGGCTGGCTATGGTGGTCAATTTTTTTTTAATCAACTTGACTGCTTTTGGAGCCGCCTAGGTGACACACCTCTGGGCATGTCTGTGAGGGTGTTCCCAGAGAGGTTTAACTGAGGTTGGAGGACCCTGAATGTGAATAGTACTATTCTATGGGTTGGGCTCCCAGACTTTAATAAAATAGAGAAAGGAAACTGAGCACCAACACTCGTTTGTCTCTGTGTCCAGACCGTGGGCATACTGTGACCAGCAGCTTCACGACCCTGCTGCCACACTGTCTCCAATATGAGGAACTGTGGCCTCAAACCATGAGCCACACAAACCCTTCCTTAAGTCACCTTTGTCAGGCATTTTGTCACAGCAGCGTGAAAATTGATCAATCCACTACCTCTTTGTGATAGACTGCTGTTGAATGTTGTGTTTCATCACGCCAGGACATCGTGACACAGGGACATCATCCCTGCACCAAGGGTGAAACTGAAGTGACACGGGAAATTGGGCTGTCGATGAGGAGTTCAAATGAGCTCTCAGAGAGCTTGACCAATGGGGCAGCAGGGGCTTCCCAGAGGGGGAAGCACGTGACCTTGCCCTTGAAGGAAGAGTAGCAGCCCCTTCAGTGGTAGGTGAAAGAGGGCATTATCAGTCAAGACAGCATCAGCAAAGGCAAGGTCTGGAGAGGACAATAAAGACTCAGCTATGGATAAAAAGAGTCAGGATTCTCCTGGTGTTGGCAGTGTGACTCCTAGTAGGGTTTTTGAACAGATAGTATTTAAGAATGAGCAGCTTTGAAGTTAAATGTGGTGGGGTGTCCCTGTAATCCCAGCACTGTGGGATGGAGCCAGTGGAAGCCAGATGTGGTGGGGTGCCCCTGTAATCCCAGCACTGTGGGATGGAGCCAGTGGAAGCCAGATGTGGTAGAGTGTACCTGTAATTTCAACACTGTGGGATGGAGCCAGTGGATCCTCAGGGCTAGCTAGTCAGCCAGGCTAGCCAAAATAGCATGTTCCAGGTTCAATGAGAGATCCTGTCTAAAAAAATAAGGTGGGCTAGCCAGGTGTGCTAGCACAAGCCTTTAACCCATCCACTTGGGAGGCAGAGGCAAGAAGAACTCTATGAGTTCGAGGTCATCCCGGTCTACATAGTGAGTTCTAGATAAGTTAGAACTACACACTAGGACCCTTTATCCAAATTAAAAAAAAAGAGTGGAAAATGATGGAGATAGTCAAAGCCAGCCAAAACACAAGCATAGGCAAATGTGCCTACATATATGTACACATATATGCACACACTACACACACATACAAGCTTGTATACATAAAAAGAAATAGAGATAGCAGGTCCTACAGGAGGACAGGTGGCCTAGGTAAATAGGAAGGGAGGCATGCTTCCTTCACCAGCCAGTGTGGCCCCATGAGGTAGTTCATGGTTTGCCAAAGGTCCAAGGGTCATCAAAACCTTTTCTTCTCCTTGTGGAGCATGGCCTCTGGCCTAGCTCTGTAGACACATTGGTTTCTAGGACGTCTTTTGTCTCAAAGCCTCTGGCTGCCAGTCTGGGCCTGCACACCAGATCTCTGGAGTGGGATCTACAGAAGGGAAAGGATTTGGAGGAGGGAGGGGTGGGAGGATGTTAGCTGTTACCTATGTCCTCATTTTGCCTCTGGCCCTCCCTGACCTAGTCAGAGAGAGCCCTGCAACATCCGTGTTCAGATTACACCAAAATCAGTCATCACTCATCTGCTTCTTGTCATTGTGGACTGAATGCAACTTTCCCAGAGTCTCACATAAATGGAATCATTCACAGTTTGCTCTGTGCCTGGCGTCTTTTGCCTAGGTTTTTGAAATGTACTGTTATTACTGTGTGTAACATACTCATTCTTTTTCATTGCTATATAGTGCTCAACTATAAATACTCCAGTTTATTTACCAATCAGTTGAAAGGCAAAGTTGTTTCTAATGTTTGGCAGTTAAGAATAAATCTACTATATAAATCTGTGCACAAGTTTTTATGCAAGTCTAAGCTTTGGTTTACTTGGTTACACACACTGGAATGGAATGATTGGGATTGATTGTTTTTAATGATAACTAACACACTGCATTTGTGTGCACAGAACCACAGGTACACATAGCTAAAACAATCTTTTGTAAAAGATTTCTTAGGAGAAAACATTTAGATGGATACAAAAAACAGAAGATGAAATATACATTGAGCATCAAACAAATATGCACTTAATATTGATGATGGAGATTGCTTAAAAACTGAAAAAGACATTTGTAAAACTATTGTCTTAAAGATCAGAATGAGATAATGGAGAAAATTCAAAAGGAAGCAAAGCTTAAAAATGTACTAGGATTTTTCAAAAAATATAACCCCTATATGTAGCTATAGTTAACTACTAAATATTTCTATAAAACAAATTTACATGGACTCCTTGAATTCTAGCACTCGGGAGGCAGAGGCAGGTGGATCTCTGTGAGTTCGAGGCCAACCTGGTCTACAGAGCAACTTCTAGGAAGTCAGGATTTCACAGAGAAATCCTGTCTCTAAAAAAACAAAAAAATTAATAATAATGCACAAAACCAGCAAAACCCACCAAGAATTGACACATAGCTCCTAATACTACGGATAGACATAAAATTTAGGGAAAAAAATCAATGGCACATACAAATCAATAAAGAAATAAACCAAGAAAGCAATGTAAAAGACAATATATGAATAGTCAGAATTAATCCAAATGTATCTGTGATGGGTGATCTTCATTGTCCAGCTGACAGGATTTGGAACCACCCAGGAGGGACACCTCTGGGTTTATCTGTGATGTTTCCAGAGAGGTATAACTGAGGAACAATGACCACCCTTGGTGTGGGTGGTATTGTCTCACTGGCTGGGGTGGACTGAATGAAAAAAAGAAAGGAGGAAGTAAAGTGACTCTCTCTCTCTCTTTCTTCTTCTTCTTCTTCTTCTTCTTCTTCTTCTTCTTCTTCTTCTTCTTCTTCTTCTTCTTCTTCTTCTTCTTCTTCTTCTT
>PVIU01013929.1:0-10161 GCA_004026605.1 Ondatra zibethicus | reverse complement strand
GCCACATGACTAAATGGAGGTGATGTTGCCAATAAACTGTCTTCCAAATAACTGCATTCATACATATAGGCTACTGCTTCTACTAGATTTGGTTGGAGAAGCTTCCCCCACCTCCAGTCAGTCGCAAGGAAGAGAATAAGTGACCGTTCAATGCTCAGCCAGAAATAGAACTTCTGTACCATTCCCACAAAGGCTCAGAGAACATCGTGGAAGAATACAAAAGCTGGGGGAAGGTAGAAGTTGGTAGGGAACGCTCACTTCCAGTCATGATGTGGCCTCTGCTCTCTTAAACTCACAAGATCTGTACAGGATTGGGCCTGTCAGTACCCAGTCATGGCAAGAAGAGGAGCTCATGGGACTCCACCCCTTCCTGAGGATTTATGTGCAGCTAATATTTGCTAGGGGAGTGAGGGACATTTTCTTCAATAGTGTAGCCACTGGGAGGGTTTCAAGGCTCCTGTAAGTGACCACCATCCATGTGCCTACAAGCAATTATAATGAAACTCTCTGGGTCTTTGTCTCTCTCCCTCACTCTCTCTCTGGGGGAAGAGAAGGAGAGGGAAACACACACACACACACACACACACACACACACACACACAGAGTTCCAACAGGCACCTCATACAACATTCTCTTGGAAGAGCAGATCCCAGTTGATCATGGCAGAAACAGAGCTGTGTGATGCTGTCCTGTCTCCAGGAGTGGGCCTGTAGAAAAGGACAGCTTCCAGTCCCTATATCTTACCAGAGGAGCAGTGGGTCTGGGGGAAAGGGGAGATGGGGTGTAGGAAGAGTGGAGGGAGGGGAGGCTGTTGTTGGGGTGTATTGTATGAGAGAAGAATAAATAAAAATGCGTAATAAATAAATAGCCCCCTTTTACAGAGCTCCGTGTTGCTGTCTAAGAAATTTGATTATCGCGCTGGATATGCTGCTGCCCTCGCCACAGCTTGGTGTTGACTCAGTCTCCCCATGAAAAAACCAGTCGTGGGAATGAAAACTCTTGGATAACTCCCAGATGGTCTCGCCACCAGCTATCTACACTCAGCTGACTTTAACCCATCTCTATGAAGCAAAAGGTTCTCTAGCCTCAGACTTGCTCATTTCTGTTATCCATGGAATTATGAGATAAAATGCAAGGTGGTTGCTAGCCAGGTGTGGTTGCTCATGCTTGCCATTCTTATCACAGTGGTTCTCAATCTTCCTCACCCTGTGACCCTTTAATACAGTTTCTCATGTTGTGGTGACCTCCAACCATAAAATTATTTTCATTGCTACTTCATAACTGTAATTTTGCTGCTGTTGTGAATTGTAATGTAAATGTCTGTGTTTCTGATGGTCATAGGCGACCCCTGTGAAAGGGTCATTCAACCCCAAAGGGGTTGAAACCCATAGGTTGAGAAACATTCCCTAGGGGACAACAGATAAACCCTCATTCTTGGTCTAAGACCAAGTATCCTCTAGTCTTGCTGAGTCTCCCTGAAAGCCATTCTTCAGTCAGGAGCCTCATCAGACTCCATAGGAAGAGGTTGGGCAGGTCTCTTTAGCAGGTTTTGCTCTGGGTTAATTTGGCCAGGCTGCCTGGATGGACTGTACAAAGAGCTGGGTGAGGGTCTTCCCTGGTGTCTGGCTTTTGACTGAATTTGACTCTAGCGAAGTTCCCCGAGTAAAGTGAATCCCAGCTGCTTCTATTTGGTTCAAGCCCCTGAGGCAAAGCTCTTCAAACAGATCTCGGTCTCCAGGGCAGAAATGGGATGAATGGTGCCAGACCTGGCAGGCCTGTGAGCAGGAAGTTTCATGCCAAGTCCAGGAGGCTGCCAGGCATGGCACAGTAGAGGAGGCTGGGGCTCTCTACTGGCTTCAAGTGGGTGTCCCTTTGTGCTTAGAAAGGCAGTGTGGCCTGCTGGGCAGAGCACTGGCTGGGTAGTGGGCTTCAGTGTCTGTCTGGGTTTCTCTCAGACTAGGTCAGTCCAGAACCCCAGGAGTAACACTGGCGCCTCTATGTTCTCATTCACCAGGCGTCTCTGAGTACTCTCCTTCTGTTGGCCTTGGGGTTTGACTTGCTCCTTGTTGCCCAGCTGGACCATGCCATGCTTGGGCACCAGCATAGACTGGGATAGGATAGAGATTGGTAGGGTATGTCTAAGATATGACAGGAACACCATGTGGTGATGCGTGTGGTGGTGGTGTGTGTTATATACTCATAACATGTATTGCTCATGTATCTCTCTGTGTGTCTGTGATGTGCGCATGTGTATGTGAGTATGTGTATATCTGTGGGGGTATATATATGCATTTGTGTGTGTGTGTCTGTGTATAGTTCTATGTGTGTCTGTGTATATGCATGTCTTTGTGTCTATATGCAACTCAATGTGTGTGTGTCTGCCTCTGTGCATGAGTGTGTGTCTATGTGTGTGTGTCTGCGCCCTTCTTTTTTGTATGCTTGTCTGCATGTCTGTGTGCCTCTTTGTGTACACATGTTCATCTGTTTTGTGTGCTTGTCTGTGTTTGATTGTTTCTCTGTGCATCTGTGTGCAATGGGAAGTCATCAAGTCCGAAAGAAACTTGGGACCAATGGCTATCTGTGGTCCCTATTAGCATACCGAAGTGCCTGCTGGCTTTCAGGCTTTCTTGGCATCAAAATTACCTGTGGCTCCTCTCGCTTTTCACACCCTGGCCCCTACCCTAAACTTCTCTATCTCCTGGGCTTCCTTTCCCCAACTTCCCATTCCCATGTAACTCTGCCATTTTGGCCATGTGCTCTCTTTTGTCTTCTTCCCTTGTCCCCTCTCTCTTGGTCTCCTTTGCCCTCATTCTCTTTATCTTCCCCTCTCCTTCTCTCCTTCTCTCTCTTCTCTTACAGCCTGGTCTGTCTGCTGGCCACGGCCAGGGTACTACTTCCTCCCTCTGCCCCGGACTCTTCCAGATACCTCTGGCTGCTCTCTCTCATAATAAAAACCTTCCCCTCAACCATATCTTGGGGCAGTCATGTCCTCAGTGTATACAGAGGTTGTTTCTGTTCTCTCCTGAACACAGTCCTTTGGCAAGAAAAGCCCCTGCAGTATCACGGGTGAAGAAGTTCATCGTACCAGATTAGACAAGAGTGCCCAGCCTGTGGGGCTTGGAGTGTGCCTAGAAAGGCTCATTTCTAACTGTCCACATAAGACTTGGCCCCACTGACCCAGCCAGACTTGGGATGATGTCAGCCTCATACATGGTCCTGGGAAGGAAGCACTCTGGGAAATTTCCTGTGGCATTTAGTTGGTCTTGAGGTCATTTGCACTGAATGTATGGAAGAGTGGCTGAGTTGGCTCTAGGGACACAGTGAGGCCTTGTGGGATGACGGGTCCCACTTGGTGCCAAACCCTCAGTCCCTGCCCAGCCTCTTCCTTTACTCCATCTGTGGGTGACCTTGGGTTTCAGCCTGTGCTAAGCTAAAGCCAAGGGCAGACATCCAGACACTCTGCAGGAGGAGTGGCAAGACAAAGGGCACCCCAGCAGCCTTAGCTACTGACTCTGCCACCAAGGCAGTAATCCGGGTGACACCTGGGTGAAGCCACAGGTGCCAGGGACAATACAAAGACACTTTTTATTTGCTTTAGCTTACACAAATTTGACAAATTTGTCGAAGCAGTTCGGATACCTTTGCCCTCCCCTTTCTGTGGCAGGTCTCCACTTTGGCTTCTGTCTGAAGGAAGGTGAGAAATGAAAACAGGGTGGTGCCGTGTGTGTGTGTGTGTGTGTGTGTGTGTGTGTGTGTGTGTGTGTGTGTTTTGTACTGAGTTCTTCTGCCTTTGTCTCTGATTCTAGAAGTCAACACTATCACACATCCACCCACCACATTGGCGATGGGAAGGCCTCTGGATGGGCCTGTGACTCATTACATTCCCACACTGGTGTTTGTATCTGCGGAGAGAAGGTGTGTTGGTCACTGCCCTGCCTAGAGCCAGAGAGGGGATGCACTGTGGCTCCTGGCTGTGGTGGCAGCAGCTGGCCTTGAGGAAAGGGCAAAGGACAGGGCTGAGGCAGGATCAGCAGATGGGACAAAGGAAGGCACAGGTGGCAGCAAAGCCACAGGAAATGAAGTCACGGTCTGAGATAGTTCAGATAAGAATTTCCAAATTCCCCAGAAATATGTACAGCTATTGCATGTTGAATAAAATGTATATTAATTAAGTGAAATAAAAAAATCAAGCTGGGTGGTGGTGGCACATGCCTTTTATCCCAGCACTCGGGAGGCAGAGGCAGAAGGATCTCTGTGAGTTTGAGGCCAGCCTGGTCTACAAAGTAACTTCCAGGACAGGCTCCAAAGCTACAGAGAAACCCTATCTCAAAATACAGCAACAAAGAAAACAAAACAAATTTCAAAAGAGTTCACAAATGATCTCAACACTTGGGCTTCAGGATGCCTTCTTACTCTGAAGTTTTCAGGCAGCGAGATGCTGGAGAGAAGTCAGGGAAGTCAGGGGGAGGTCAGAGAGAGGAGATACAGCCTGACTTGCTTTTCTGCCCCTAGAAAAGCACACCTTACCTGTGTATCTTCTAATCTGAGTTCCCCCTTTTAAAAACGTATTAAGAAGGACATGCAAAGTTCATAAAGAACCATCAAGTGAACACCCAGGAGACAATCTACTACCCAGCTGAAAAAACTAACTCCGGAACAGCATAGAAGCCCCTAGGGGAAAGAGCCACTTGCCCCCAGTCCCTGTGTTCCCAAGAAAAGCCCTATCTGCCGCAGCCCTGGACGGCCACACACCTCACTCTGTCCGCACACGCATGGATTTCCAAGCTACAGATGGTAGCATTTTGAGTGTTTTAAAGGTCTATATATGATATCCTTTCGGACAATGCATTCCATAGTTGGATGTGGGGACCCATGTCTGTGTTCAGCACTTGGAAGATAGAGAAAGGAGGTTCAAGGGTTTGAGGTCATTCATAGGGAGTTCGAGGAAAGCCTGGGCTGTACGAGATCCTGTCTCAAAACCACCACCACCAAGAGCTGAGTGTGTAATCTGCTACAAACATGTTTTCTTCTCCACTCACTCTGCTTGAGAGAGTCACGCGCCTTGGTAAGTGCAGATCCGGCTTATTCATTTCCGTAGTGATGAGCAATAATTTAATAAACAAATTTAATACATTTACTAGTGATGGTATAATAAAGAGAGATGCTTATAAAAATAAGTGAACATCGTAAATTGTCCCATAAAAATAGTAGCCACAAGAGCTGCAAGAGATGAAATATCCCCTTATTCTGGGCATGGTGTCTTTAACCCAGCACAGGGAAGCAGGGGCCATTGAATCTCTAAGAGTTTAAGGTCATCTTGGTCTATAGTGAGTTCCAGACCTGCTAAAGATACAAAAGACCCTGGAGAGAGAGAGAGAAAGAGAGAGAGAGAGAATATTCCATAGAAACTATAAAAAAAATTTACAGAAACTCTTTAGAAAGCTAAAAAGTTCCTCACAGACACAAACACTTAAAAAATGGAGACATCATATAATGGAAGGAAAAAATAATACTGTAGCATCTTCCTAAATCAATCCATATGTTTAACTTAATTTCCAACTAAGAGCTTGGGGAGTATTGGTTCAAAAGATTCTAAAATTTATGCAGAAGAGTGAACATGGAGGGAAAAATAAACCAATTCAGTGAACTTGCAAAATAGATACAATTAAGGATAAAAATTAACTCTAATAATAATTCTATTTATTTTAATAAATGCGTTTTAAAGTTGCAGTCTTTAAAGCCTCAAGTGTCAGAGGTCATGTTACTGGTGTTTGTACAGGAAATCCTCATATGAAAACAATGGCTTTTCCAGTAGGGCAATGATGGCTTATATGATAAGTTAGACTGAAAAAATAAACACTGTTCCCATTTCGCTACTTAAAGAAAAGTAAGTTAAAAATGTATCTCACTTTTCAACTGGTTATTATTCTAGGCCTCATTTATGAGGGAGTATTATGTGAAACTGAGGTGAGGCTGGGTATGGTGGCACATACCTCTAATGCCAGGGGTCAGCAGTTTGAGGTCATCCTCAGCTACACAGTGAGTTCAGTTCCCAGAACGCACATGGCAGCTCGCTGATGCCTACAACTCCAGTCCCAAGGGCTCCAACAGACACACACAGGCAAAACACTAATGCACATAAAATGAAATTAATCATTGAATTTTTTTAAATCAGTGAAAAAACACAAAATAAAGTTTAAAACTTTTGTTTCAGATTTATTTATTTTGTTAGTTTACGTGTATGGTTGGTATATATATACTTACACACACACACACATACATATATTGTCTGCATGTTTGTGTAACACTGTGTGCCTGGTGCCCCAGGAGATCAGAAGATGGTGTCAGATCTCCTGGATCTGGAGTTGCAAACTGTTGTAAGCTGCATGTCAGGGCTGGGAATCGAACCTGGATTGTCTTAACAATTGAGCCACCTTTCTAGATGCTTCTAAGCCTGAAGACCGGAAGTTGATATTGGGAGCCCATGTGGTGGAAGGGGAGGACAGCTTGTAAGTTGTCCTCCGCCCTCCACATGGGAGTCATGGCACCATCACCAGCCACCTCCCCCACACTAAAGTGTAAAAGTATTTATTTAAAAATGTAAAAAGCAGAGCCAGGCAGCAGTGGTGCACGCCTTTAATCCCAGCACTTGGGAGGCAGAGGCAGGCGGATCTCTGAGTTCGAGGCAGCCTGGTCTACATAGTGAGTTCCAGGACAGCCAGGGCTACACAGAAAGACCCTGTATCAAAAAAAAAAAAAAAAAAAAGTAAATCTGAGACACAATAAAGGGAAATAAGTGGCTGATTCTGACCATATACATACTAAGATTCTTCATGCTAAGACAACCATACAGAATAAGATCACGTTGTTTAAATATCTGTCATGACTGGGTATGGTAACATAATCCTGTAACCCTGGCACTATGAAGGCAGGTGACTCTCTATAAATTTGAGGCCAGCCTGGGCTACACAGTGAGACCCTGTTAACAAAATAAACAAACAAAAACAAAAAGGCCAAATTTATGATGATTAATTTTTCCCAGCAAACAAAACTCCCTTTGAAAGAAATACTCAAAAGCAATCGAGTGGACTGAAAGGAAGGGGTGGGCAGTTCAGTCAGAACAGTACTTGTCTTACAGACACGAGGACTTGAGTTTCATCAATTAAAAAACAAAACCAAAAAAAGCCAGCCACATAGGTACACTTGTAAACCCAGCCTAGGGAAGAGGAGACAGGTGGATCTCTGGGGCTTACTGGCCAGCCAGTCTAATCTAGTTCATGAGTTCCAAGCCAGAGAGAGAGAGAGACCCTGAAGAGAGACCCCAAAAAGACAAAGCAGAGGGCTATTACCTGGCGCTCCCCTCTGACCTCTGTGAGTACACACACACTTACATTTTTGTGGCCTGACACACATCTACCATGACCACCACCCACACACACAACACAGAGAAAGACTGAAGGAAGACTTGTTGCCTACTGGAATGGCCTGGATCTCTTAAAAGAAAATTCTTGGGCTGGAGAGATGGCTCAGAGGTTAAGAGAACTGGCTGCTCTTCCAGAGGTCATGAGTTCAATTCCCAACAACCACATGGTGGCTCACAACCATCTGTAATGAGATCTGGCGCCCTCTTCTGATGTGTGGGCATACATGGACGCAGAATGCTGTATACATAATAAATAAATAAATAAATAAATAAATAAATAAATAAACCTTTGAGGCCAGTCTGGTCTACAGAGCAAGTTTCAGGATAGTAGGGCTACCCTGCCTTGAAACATCAAATAAATAAATAAATGTCATTAAAAAAAAAGAAAGAAAATTCTTTCTGCTTGGCTTCCTGGGGTTCTGAAGTATTCATTGGTGGGGTGTATGGCCAAGGCACTAAGACACTTAAAAGCTCTGCTTCGATAATCACATTCAAAAGTTTAGGAGTAACTGGATCATATAAGTAATTCATGAGTGTATTGCTACATTCATAAGAGTGTATTGCTAATACTGAAAAACTTCAAGTTTAAAAAATGGATGCCATTTTTCAAGTGTCAACTTGGCAAGGAAAAGTTGAGAGAACTGGGGTGGGGTGGGGGTGGTGAGGGAGACCCCGCAAATCATTACTGTTCCAATGGAAAGAGACCAAACATTTGCAGGGCAACTTGGTCTCTCTCTCTCCTCTCTCTCTCTCTCTTGAGATAAGGTCTCATTATGTAGACCAGGCTGGCCTTAAACTCACAAGGATCCACCAACATCTGCCTCTCTAGTGCTGGCATCAAAGCCACTACTGCCCAGACCTGGTTATCTTAATATGTAAAGCTTGTATGACTCTTGACCCAGCAATTCTATTTCTAGGAGTCAGTTGAACATGAAATCTTACACACAGTCTCAGAGGTGCTAGATTTAGCATTACTCTTGTGGCCTCTCTGTGTCTGTTTTGTTGGTCAGGTTCTAACCTAGTTGCAGATGAATAGAGACAGCCATCGGTCCCACCCAGTCACCCATAGCATCTCTGGCTGGATATTCTGAAGCTTAGCCAGAAGAGGCACTGTTGTAATTTGCATATTAATGACACATTTTCTAGGGCCTTGGGCAATATTATTAACATCAGAAATTAGAAATCTGGGCTGGGTGATGGTGGCACACACCTTTAATCCCAGCACTCGGGAGGCAGAGGCAGGCGGATCTCTGTGAGTTCGAGACCAGCCTGGTCTACAAGAGTTAGTTCCAGGACAGGCTCCAAAGCCCAAGAGAAACCCTGTCTCGAAAAACCAAAAAAAAAAAAAAAAAAAAGAAATTAGAAATCTGGCTGGGTGTCCCGGTACACACTTGTAATCTCAGCACTTGGGAAGTTGAGGCAGGATGATTACCATGAGTTTGAGCTCAGCCTGGGCTACATAGTAATTACCAGGACAAAAAGAACTACATAGAAAGACCCTGTCTCAAAAAGCAAAAATAAATAAATAAATAAATAAATAAACACAAATTAATTTAAAATTAGAAACCTAATTTTATATACCAAATAATATATCTAATAATATGCCTTAATGGTATATTATTTCTTAGTAACAGAAGAAAATAATAGGGAGAATTAGCTTTCCAAACAAATCCAATATTACATAATTAATATGTGTATACAAAAGCAACATTGATTTCTGTGAAGGTACGTGCCTAGAAAAAAGACTAGAAGAAAATACACTAAGGGTTCATGAGTCATCCTTGGATGATAAGATTACTAGTAAACTTTATTTTATTTTGAAAACTTTTAAAATGTTATAATGTCTACATTGGAAATATATGAACAGAAAAACAAAGCAAATTAGATTAAAATTATCATATGTTAAATAAATGAAGCAAAAAATGGTATATTTGAAAATAGGGCCCTTTCAAGATGGCCTCTTTTTTCTCATGCCTTTCCTATTCCAGGCCACCAAGCCACATATTTAATTATGTCAACCCTGAGGAAAGTACATCG
The DNA here is from genome assembly GCA_004026605.1 of Ondatra zibethicus. Classification (NCBI taxonomy): domain Eukaryota; kingdom Metazoa; phylum Chordata; class Mammalia; order Rodentia; family Cricetidae; genus Ondatra; species Ondatra zibethicus. The sequence goes on along the minus strand of PVIU01013929.1, from coordinate 701 downwards.
GGAGACTGTCTCATCTCCTAAGAGGGCATGGGTATGGCCAGGTAGCTCCACCAAGGGAAGGAAGCAACTGACCCACTATCTACCATCTGGGTCCTCCTTCTCCTACTCAAATGTCCACCCTTAGCTACACTTGGTGGTACAGGCCTGTATCCCAGACATCTAAGAGGTTGAGGCAGCAGGATCATAAGTTCAAGGCCCACCTGAGCAACAGAGCCAGCTCAAGGCAAGTCTGGGAAATTTAGTCAAACTGTTTGAAAATAAACGTGAGAAGAGGTCTGGGGAAAGCTCAGTGTGGTAGAGAGACTGTGAGGCCTGAACTTTAATCCTACAAACAAAACCAAACAACACTCAGATAGATCACCTGGGAACAGTGAACATTCATGGCTGGAACTAAGTAGAGGGAACCTGCCTGGGAGACCCTGAGAAGATCCCTGCTCTGGGCAAGGAGGCTGGCCTTTGTCTGGACATCTATAGGAGGCTGGCCTTTGTCTGGACACCTATAGGAGGCTGGCCTTTGTCTGGACACCTATAGGAGGCTGGCCTTTGTCTGGACACCTATAGGAGGCTGGCCTTTGTCTGGACACCTATAGGAGGCTGGCCTTTGTCTGGACATCTATAGGAGGCTGGCCTTTGTCTGGACACCTATAGGAGGCTGGCCTTTGTCTGGACATCTATAGGAGGCTGGCCTTTGTCTGGACACC
>PVIU01013928.1:0-53900 GCA_004026605.1 Ondatra zibethicus | reverse complement strand
TTATGTTGAAGAAATGGTAAGAGGGCTTCCACGGCAACTCTGTGACTTTAAGTAGAAATGTAGAGTGAGCTTATAAATGTTCTGGTCTCCTGGTCTAAGAAATCTGTTGTAAACTGAGATGCCAGCCCTTCCCCAAATGTACTTACAGGTCCATTTTGTTCTACAAAATCTGTTACTTGTCTCGTGGGGATTGTGATATCACTGACTTCATGTTCACAATCACAATTATACATTCATCTTATTATATATATTTTATTAAAGGTGGTTTTGACTTGGAGGAGGGAGGGTAAAGTTACTTTATCATCTAATCCCTTGCTATCTAGACCAACTTATGCTGGGGGAATTTTTACGGTGCTGCAATGAACAGATCTGAACAGTCAGAATTACAGATAATATTACTGGATGCAAGCCACTTGTGTTTTGTTCAATGACAGCTTATGGTAACAGTGTTTTTCTCCTGTGATTGATTCTGAAATTCTGTGCAATCTAGATTCCTTCCCCTTTACCAAAGAAACTCTTCCTTCTGTCAGTATTTATCTTGGGTTTAGACTTGCCACGCTATTTTTATTTTTATTTTTTTATTGCTAACAGCAGTTGACCTCTGGCATAGATTCCAAATTTCTGAACTGCAGCTCTTGTGTCTTACTTCTCTTCCACTGTGAAATGGAAACAAAACGTCTAATCTGAAGTTGTCTTCCAAGAGTAAGCAATGTGTTAACAAGGAGTTATGACAGGACAAGCACATTAGAGATAACTGTGGGGCGTTATTATTTATTTGATGATGTGTTTGCACGCACACATGTGCATACAGCAGGATGCTCATGCCATGATACGCCTGTGGAGGTCAGATGACAGCTTAGGGGAGATGGCTCCCACTTTCTATCATTTTCTGAGTCTGCAGAGTGTTTGAAGTTGGCTCTGAGGGGAGGTAGTGGCATTAGGAGAGTTCCAATGCAGGTGAGACAAGGCATCAGCTAGATTGGAGACTCAGGGTGTGACTCAGATATCTTGTTTGTAAAATTGAGTGGTTGTAGTATTTAATTTTAATGGTTTCCGTAGCGTTCTGGAGAGGTAAATGTCTCTCAGTGCCTGCGTGGCATGTGTCTAGGGGAAAAAGGATTAGTAAATATCTACAGCTCTATTTTATGTTCATTTTCCCTTGTCATTTTTCTCTGCTGGCTAGATTTCTTTTTTAAAGCAATATTTATTATCATTACAATCAATTGTATGTATTTATGCATGCATGGGTGTATGCGTGTGAGTGCAGATGACCTGCAGAATTCTGAAGATTTCTTCAGATCTGTAGATGTCTTTGTAGTTTCTGTCCTAGTAGCAAGCGTGTCTGTGCACTTTCAAATTCCAGATTACTAGTAGCAAGTGTGTCTGTGCACTTTCAAATTCCAGATTACTAGTAGCAAGTGTGTCTGTGCACTTTCAAATTCCAGATTAATTTAATGTTCCTAGAATTGACTTTTGGGGGGAGAGTGGCTGTTATTTGCCTTTTTGGTAGTTTTCTCTTTCCCTGCTGAGAAACTCCATGTTTTCACCATCTTCTTCATAGTCATCACTACGAACACCACCACCACCCTCATTGGTTTTTAGAGACAGAGTTTCTCTGTGTAGCCCCGGTTGTCTTGGAAGTTGCTCTGTAGTACATGCTGGACTTAAACTCAAGGATCCTCCTGCCTCTGCCTCCCAAATGCTGGGATTAACCTTCCAGCCCCACGCTTGCATTATTATGAGTGTACTTTTCTTTATCACAAGGATTATAGCTTGTTTGTTAGTTTCTCTTATCTGCAGGGAATACATTTTGAGACCCCTTCAGTTAATGTCCGAAACTATGGGTAGTATTAGCGATTACATGTGTATCTTCTCTATACCAGCATATTTATGACAAAGTTTAATTTATAAACAAGTTGAAGTATTATGAAATAGAAAAATGATAAAATTTATGTAAAAAAATCCTGTAAAATTTATGTTAATGAAGTCTCTCACTCCTCAAAATGTTCTGTGCAGTGCATATGCTTCTTGCTCTTGTGTTGATAATTTAATTAAAAAAGTCTTTGTGATGAAAGAAAGTGAGGTGAAAGATGTAGGGTCCAGGGCTTAGCATTAAGATACTGGAATACCACCACAGCTAATTTGAGAACCAAGATGGCTTCTAAGTGGCTTGTGATTGGGTAGCATATACGGTAAGGATACACTAGTCAAGCAATATGCAGCAGACAACACAGAGTTGCATCTGCTACTCAGAAGGACATGTAACTTGAAACTTATAAATAGTTTACTTCAGGAATTTCTATTGACTGTTTTCATACCATAATTGACTGAGTTACCAAGACCATGGGAAGCAAAACTGTGAACAAGGGAACTCTGCTGTCTCTTATCCTTCCAACACTCTGGGAAAATTTAGGATTAAAGTTTGGGAATTGTCTCTGCCTCTGAGAGTAGGTTGTGAATTTCACTGTGTTTTCATGATATGAATGTTGTATATAACATATAGGGATTCTGGATTGTGATGTTACTATGAGAAATGGTGAACCTTTCAGAAAGCAGATTTAGACTCAACTTGTTTAGACTAGTATTAAAAATTACATCTCATTAGTGGAACAAGTTAGCTTAAACATGAATTTGGATCTTTTATTTCTGCTTGAACATTTAATGTACTCTGGTCTGTACATGCTGAGTTTGGGGGTCATGAGACAGAAGAGACTTACGCAAAGGCTGACCCCACTTTCTATGAATCTGCCATTTTTAAACCCCTAGCACACTGGAGTCTGGTTGCTCTGGGCTTGATACATTTCCAACACCTCTTTACTTCCAATAACCCTTTACCTTTCCACAATTTGATACAGCCTGCAGTCTTCTGAGTGGAACAACCTTAATTGAACTGTATAGATCAGTCTCTTCTGTGGATTCTGTGGGAGGTCGTCTTGATTATTACTTGATGTAGAAGGACCCAGCCCACAGTTGTCAACATCATTCTTGGGCAGGTGGTCCTGGGCCGTGGATGGAAGTATGAGTGAGAAAGACAGCACTTACCATTCCTCCATGGTTTCTTCTGTGAGTTCCTGCCTGCATTTCTTTCAATGCCAGGCTATAACTGATAAGCAAGAATAAACTCTTTCCTCCAGTAAGTTGCTTTGGTCAGTGTGGTCTATGACATTGGCGGAATAAAACTAGAGCATCACCCATGGCTTTTCCTCAAAGCAATACCAAAAATGGGAGACAGCTCTTCCTGTAGATGCTCTTCCATTGTGATGCTTCTCCAGAGCTGCCAGTCCTCTTTGTTCTGAACCCTCATGCTCTTATTGTTATTATAGGCAGCACTGTCCTTGCCTAAGCTTTGCCTACGGTTTACACCTAGTATTGAAAAGAGAAATTGTTTGTAAGATTTCTACATCTAACATGAAACTGTCTGGTACTAACAAGTGGATTGAATCACCTTGGCTCCAGCAGAACATTGATATAGCCAGAAGTACTGGCAAATCCCTGGCTATGTCATTCTTTTTTTTAAAATTTTTTATTCTTATTTTTTTATTTTATTGCTATTTATTGAGCTCTATATTTTTCTCTGCTCCTCTCCCCTCCCCACTTCAATACTCCTTCAAGGTCCCCATGCTCCCAATTTTTTCAGGAGATCTTGTCTTTTTCTACTTTCTTCCCATATAGATTAGATCTATGTAAGTCTCTCTTAGTGTCTACATTGTTGTCTAAATTATCTGGGATTGTGGTTTGTAGGCTGGCTTTCTTTGCTTTATGTTTAAAAACCACCTATGAGTGAGTACATATGATAATTGTCTTTCTGTGTCTGGGTTATTTCACTCAAAATAATATTTTCTAGCTCCATCCATTTTCCTGCAAAATTCAACCTGTCATTTTTTCTGCTGTGTAGTACTCCATTGTGTAAATGTACCACCTTTTTCTTTTCTTTTTTATTTTTCCATTCAAAAATTGACACTCCCTCCCATTCTCCCATTCCCCACCTGCTCCCCCACTAACTCTCCTCCCTCCTCCTCCAGCCTTAAGAGACTGCAGGGTACCCTGCACTGTGGGAAGTCCAAGTCCCTCCCCCCTCCATTCCTGCCTAGGAAGGTGTGCATCCAAATAGACTAGGTTCCCAAAAAGCCAATACATGCAGAAGAGACAGGTCCCATTGCCATTATGATTGGATTCTCAGTCCTACCCCATTGGCAGCCACATTTAGAATGTCCGGTTTGATCACATGCTCCTTCAGTCCCAGTCCAGCTGGATTTGGGGAGCTCCCATTAGATCAGGCAAACTGGCTCAGTGGGTGGACCAACCCCTCATGGTCCTAACTTCCTTGGTCATATTCTCCCTCCTTCTGCTCTTCAACTGGACCTTGGGAGCTCAGTCCATTGCTAACATGTGGATGTGGGTCTCTGTTTCTGTCTCCATCCATTGAACGAAATTTCTATGGTGATAATCAAGATATTCATCAGTGTGATTATGGGACAAGACCAGTTCAAAAACCCTCTCCTCTGCTGCCCAAGGGCCTAGCAGGGGCCATCCCCGTGGACACTTGGGATCCCCTCTAGAGCCAAGTCTCTTGCCAACCCTAAAATGGCTCCCTTAGTGTAGATATCTTCCCTGCTCTAATATCTGCCCTTCCCCAATCCCTACCCTCCCACTCCTCCAAGCTCTTCCCAGTCCTTCCCTGTTCCTTCCCCTCTCCCCTTCCCCCAACCCTACTCGCACCCCTACCCCCACTCCCATGCTCCCAACTTTTGCCTGGCAATCTTGTTTGCTTCCAATTTCCAGGAGGATCTATATATGTTTTTCTTTCAGTTCACCTTGCTATTTGACTTCTCTAGGTTTGTGAACTATAGGCTTAATGTCCTTTGTTTATGGCTAGAGTCCACTAATGAGTGAGTAGATACCATATTCATCTTTTTGAGTCTGGGTTATCTCACTAAGGATAGTGTTTTCTATTTCCATCCATTTGCATGCAAAATTCAAGATGTCATTGTTTTTTACCGCTGAGTAGTACTCTAATGTGTATATATTCCACACTTTCTTTATCCATTCTTCCATTGAGGGGCACCTAGGTTGTTTCCAGGTTCTGGCTATTACAAATAATGCTGCTATGAACATAGTTGAACATGGTATTGCTGGATCCTGAGGTAGGTTGATTCCCAATTTCCTGAGAAACTGCCACACTGATTTCCAAAGTGGTTGCACAAGTTTGCATTCCCACCAGCAATGGAGGAGAGTTCCCCTTACTCCACATCCTCTCCAGCATAGGCTATCCTTGGTGTTTTTGATTTTAGCCATTCTGACAGGTGTAAGATGGTATCTCAAAGTTGTTTTGATTTGCATTTCCCTGATCGCTAAGGAAGTTGAACATGACCTTAAGTATCTTTTGGCCATTTGAACTTCTTCTGTTGAGAATTCTCTGTTCAGATCATTACCCCATTTTTTAAATTGAGTTATTTAGAATTTTAATGTCTAGTTTCTTGAGTTCTTTATATATTTTGGAGATCAGACCTTTGTCTGATGTGGGGTTGGTGAAGATCTTCTCCCATTCAGTAGGATGCCTTTTTGTCTTAATGACTGTGTCCTTTGCTTTATAGAGGCTTCTCAGTTTCAGGAGGTCCCATTTATTTATTGTTGCTCTTATTGTCTGTGCCACTGGGTTTTACATAGGAAGTGGTCTCCAGTGCCTATGTATTGCAGGCTATTTCCTATTTTCTCTTCTATCAGCTTCAGTGTGGTCAGATTTATATTGAGGTCTTTAATCCATTTGGACTTGAGTTTTGTGCATGGTGATAAATATAGATCTATTTTCATTCTCCTACAGGTTGACATCCAGTTATGCCAGCACCATTTGTAAAAGATGCTTTCTTTCTGGGCTGGAGAGTTGGCTCAGAGGTTAAGAGCACTGCTTGCTCTTCCAGAGGTCCTGAGTTCAATTCCCAGCAACCACATGGTGGTTCATGACCATTTGTAATGAGATTTGGTGCCCTCTTCTGGCCTGAAGGCATCCTTGCAGGCAGAATACTGTATACACAATAAATAAATCTTTAAAAAAAAAAAGATGCTTTCTTTCTTCCATTGTATAATTTTAGCTTCTTTGTCAAATATGAGGTGTTCATAGGTTTGTGGATTACTATCCGGGTCTTTGATTCGATTCCATTGGTCAACATCTCTGTTTTTATGCCAATACCAAGCTGTTTTCATTACTGTAGCTCTGTAATAGTGTTTGAAGTCAGGGATGGTAATGCCTCCGGAAGTTTCTTTATTGTATAGGATAGTTTTGGATATCCTGGGCTTTTTGTTTTTCCATATAAAGTTAGTTATTTTTCTCTCAAGGTCTATGAAAAATTTTGTTGGGATTTTGATGGGGATTGCATTGAATCTATAGATTGCCTTTGGTAGAATTGCCATTTTTGCTATATTGATCCTACCAATCCAGGAACATGGGAGATCCTTCCATTTTCTGGTATCCTCTTCAGTTTCTTTCTTCAAGGCCTTAAAGTTCTTGTCAAATAGATCTTTCAATCCTTGGTTAGTGTTACCCCAAGATACTTTATGCTATTTGTGCCTATCGTGAAAGGTGATGTTTGTCTGATTTCCCTCTCTGCTTCTTTATTCTTTGTGTATAGGAGCGCTAATGATTTTTTTGAGTTGATCTTGTATCCTGCCACATCACTGAAGGTAGGAGTTCTTTGGTAGAGTTTTTGGGGTCACTTATGTACACTATCATATCATCTGCAAATAAGGAAAGTTTGACTTCTTCCTTTCCAATTCAAATCCCCTTGATCTTCTTATGTTGTCTTATAGCTATTGCTAGAACTTCAAGCACTATATTGAAGAGATATGGAGAGAGTGGACAGCCTTGTCTTGTTCCTGATTTTAGTGAAATCGCTTTCAGTTTCTCTCCATTTAATTTGATGTTAGCTGTCGGCTTGCTGTATATTGCTTTTATTATATTTAGATATAGTCCTTGTATCCCTAATCTCTCCAAGACCTTTATCATAAAGGGGTATTGAATTTTGTCAAATGCTTTTCAGCATCTAATGAAATGATCATATGGTTTTTCTTTCAGTTTATTTATATGATGGATTACATTGATAGATTTTCATATGTTGAACCAGCCCTGCATTTCTGGGATGAAGCCTACTTGATCATAATGGGTAATTTTTTTGATGTGTTTTTGGATTTGGTTTCCCAGTATTTTATTGAGAATTTTTGCATCGATGTTCATGAGTGAGATTGGTCTGTAATTCTCTTTCTTGGTTACATCTTTGTGTGGTTTTGGTATCAGGGTCACTGTAGCTTCATAAAAATTGTTTGGCAATGACCTTTCTGTTTCTATTATGTGGAACACCTTAAGGAGTATAGGTATTAGCTCTTCTTGGAAGTTCTTGTAGAATTCTGCGTTAAGACCATCTGGTCCTGTGCTTTTTTTAGTTGGGAGGTTTCTGATGACAGCTTCTATTTCCTCACAACTTATAGGTCTATTTAATTATTCACGTGGTCTTGATTTAATTTTGGTATATGGTACTTATCTTAAAACAATGTCCATTTCTTTTACATTTTCTAATTTTGTGGCATACAGGCTTAGGTAGTAAGACCTAATGATTATCTGAATTTCCTCAGTGTCTGTTGTTATGTCCCCCTTTTCATTTCTGATCTTGTTAGTTTGAGTGTTCTCTCTCTGCCTTTTGATTAGTTTGTACAGGGATATGTCGATCTTGATTATTTTCTCAAGGAACCAGCTCTTTGTTTCATTGATTCTTTGGATTGTTTTTTGTGTCTCTATTTTGTTGATTTCAGCCCTCAGTTTGATTATTTCCAGTCTTCTACTCCTTCTGGGTGAGTCTGCTTCTTTTTTTTCTAGAGCTTTCAGTTGTGCTGTTAAGTCACTAATGTGTGCTTTCTCCGTTTTCTTTATGTGGGCACTGAGTGCTATGAACTTTCCTCTTAGCACTGCTTTCATACTGTCCCATAGGTTTGCGTATGTATTATCTTTATATTTGTTGAATTCAAGGAAGACTTTAATTTCTTTCTTTATATCTTCCTTGACCCAGGAGTGGTTCAGTAGTTGACTGTTCATTATCCATGAGTTTGTAGGCTTTCTGGGGGTGGACTTGTTCTTAAATTCTAACTTTATTCCATGGTGATCCAATAAGACACACGTGGTTATTCCAATTTTTTTGTATGTGTGGATGTTTGCTTTGTTACCGAGTATGTGATCAATTTTTGAGAAGGTTCCATGAGATGCTGAGAAGAAGGTATATTCTTTCCTGTCTGGGTGGAATGTTCTATAGATGTCTGTTAAGTTCATTTGATTCATTACGTCTGTTAGTTCTCTTATTTCTCTGTTAAGTTTCTGTCTGGTTGACCTGTACAGTGGTGAGAGAGGAGTGTTGAAATGTGTTCTGTGTGCTTTGAGTTCTAGTAATGTTTCTTTTACATATGTGGGTGCTTTTATATTAGGGGCATATATATTCAGGATTGAGACTTAATCCTGATGAATTATTCCTGTTATGAGTATAAAGTGTCCATCTCTATCTCTTCTGATTGATTTTAGTTTGAAGTCAATTTTGTTCGATATTAGTATATGCACACCCACTTGTTTCTAGGGCCGTTTGATTTAGAACCTTTTTCCAACCTTTTACTCTGAGATAATGTCTGTCTTTGTGGTTGAGGTGTGTTTCTTGTAAACAACAGAATGTTGGATCCTGTTTTCATATCCATTCTCTTAACCTGTGCCTTTTTATAGGTGAATTGAGTCCATTGATATTAAATGATATTAATGTCCAGTGGTTGTTAACTCCGGTAATTTATTTATTTATTTATTTATTTATTTGGTTGGTAGAGTTTGTATGTTTCCCTTCTTTGATCTGTGCTGGTGGGGGGTTGTTAGATGTCTGTGTTATTATGGGTGTTGTTTGCTTCCTTTAGTTGTGGTTTTCCTTCTAGTACTTTCTGTAAGGTTGGGTTTGTGGCTATGTATGGCTTAAAACTTATTTTTTTCCTGGAATATCTTGTTTTCTCCATTGATGGTGGAAGAAATCTTTTCTGGGTATAGTAGTCTGGGCTTGCATCCATGGTCTCTTAGTGTCTGCAGCACATGTATCCAAGACCTTCTGGCTTTCATGGTTTCCATAGAGAAGTCAGATATAATTCTGATAGGTTTACCTTTATATGTTACTTGACCTTTTTCCTTTTTAGCTCTGTGTTTTGATTATTACATGGCGATGGGATTTTTTTTTTGATCTAGTCTATTTGGTTTTCTGTATGCTTCTTGAACCTTCATAGGAATATTCTTATTTAGTTTGGGAAAGTTTTCTTCTATAATTTTGTTGAATATATTTTCTGGGCCTTTGAGCTGGAATTCTTCTCCTTCTTCTACTATTATTCTTTGGTTTGGTCTTTTCATTTGTTCCAGATTTCCTGGATGTTTTGTGTTAAGAATTTGTTGGATTTGTTGTTTTCTTTGATCAATGAGGTTATTTTTTCTGTGTATCTTCAGTGTCTGAGATTCTTTCTTCTATCTCTTGTATTCTGTTGGTTATACTTGTCTCTGTAGTTCCTGTTTGTTTACCCAGATTTTCCATATCCAGCCATCCCTCGGTTTATGTTTTTTTTCATTGCCTCCATTTCAGTTTTCAAGCCTTGAACTGTTTCCATTACGTGTTTGATTGCTTTTTCTTCATTTTCTAGGGTATCTTTGAGGGATTTATTCATTTCTCCTAACTTTTTGTTAGTCTTCTCATCCATTTCTTTAAAGGAGTTTTTCACATTCTCTTTAATGGTCTCTATCACTTTCATAATGTTACGTTTAAAGTTGGTTTCTTCTACTTCTTCTTGATTTGGTTGTTCAAGTCTTCCTGTTGCATATTCGCTGGACCCTGGTGTTATCATGTTGCTTTTTAGGTTGTTGGAGGTATTCTTGCATTGGCGCCTGCCCATCTCTTCCTTTGAATGCGGTCAGGGGGGTCTCGGCAGCTTGGTCCGATTTACATTGTGGCTAATGTGTACTTGGGGATTTTTCTTGTTCTGCCCTTTCTTAGGACCCTCAGCACTGGAGTTGGATCTCAGATCCCCTCCTCCCTGAAGTAGGCTGTTGTGGTGGATCTAAAGACCCCCTCTGGATGAATCTGCTGGTGCTGGATCAGGGCTACTTGCTGGTCAAGGACCTCGCAGATAAAAGGGCGGGCTTGGTATATGCCGCCTCCATGGAATAAAGAAAATCCTGTAGCCTTGCACTCACAACTTTGTCCCCAGAGCCTCAGCCCTGAAACAGGATGATTTGGAAGACCCTGGGACAGATGGAAATGGGTGCTTGGGGGCAAGCTGGGGTGACATAAGTAGTAAAGCCAGTATCCAGGGAGAAGCCCTGCTGAATGGCCAGAAAGTTTAGGGGATTGAAGGGCGCCTATACCCCCTTCCCAGGGCATCTGTGCAGCAGGGCTGGGACACACTTACCCTTCTGGATGGATCTGCTGGTACTGGATCAGGGCCACTTGCTGGCCAAGGACCTCACAGACAAAAGGGCTGGCTTGGTATATGCCAGCTCTGTGGAATAAAGAAACCCCTGCAGCCTTGCACTCACCACTATTATGCTTTTGTTCATTTTTCGCTATTGACTTAAAATCTCTACGGATTCTGTGGTATTACAGGGCACAGGCTTTGGAATTATAAGGAAGGTTTTTTTTTTTCCCCTTGTATTCAATAGATTATCTGCTTCAGGCACATGCAAACAAGTTTACACTCTGTTTCTAGCATCTCCTCTGTAAAGTTTTGTTTATTTGGGTAACTGTTCTAGACCTCAGCCTAGTAATGGTAGAGAAAGACAGTCACTGTTTTATCTTTGAATATCTGAGGTAACAGTCCTGACTGATACTCTGTTACTTGGGAACAAGAGTTCTGGGTCTTGGGAAAAGAAGAAGGCTTCTTGGGTGTTAATATGAAAGATGTGGCCCAGGCTGATCACATCTTTAATTCCAGCACATGCAAGGAAGAGGCAGGCAGATCTCTGTGAGTTGAAGGCCAGCCTGGGCTATGTAGGGAGACTCTGTCTCAAAGACAGAGAGAGAGAGAGAGAGAGAAAGAGAGAGAGAGAGAAAGCGTTTCTGTCAATGTCTATCTTACTCAATCTTCAAGAAAATGGACAGAGTTTATAGGTGACATTTTTAGCTCTATTTGTTCAAGCCATCTCTAAGAGTTTGAAATGTGTGGTCCCATAGAACTAAATTTGGCCAAAGGGTGACTTCTACTCTGAGGCTGGTGAACTTGACTACTTCTCATGGAGCAGTTTAAACTTAGGGGTGGGACAGAGGTACTCAGAAAGCAGATTATGGCTCTAATACTTGAGGAATTTAAAACGTGTTCAATATAATACCTCTGATTGCGTGTGAAAGAGTTTTTGTGTGTTCTCAGCAAGCGGAGAGGATTATAATCAAATTCTAGTTTTAAAACTAGACCTTGCTTTGAAGTGCTATGTTCCTGGATACAGAATTATCTACAGATTTCTATGACCAATTATTTATATTTAGTAGTTTCCAGAAAATTTTTCTTTAAGCAAAACTTTGTTGTGTTTATAAAATGCCATCAAGCTGCCCTGGAGCTTCGTTCATCTCTCCCCATTCTCTGTCGTTGCAGTTGCTATCAGATGCGTCGAAGCCCCTCGAAAGCCAGAACTTCTCTCCAGTGGTCCGAGATGTAAGTTACGAGAACTTCCTGTGAATGTAACCTTTTCTGTCATCTTTCATTCTCCTCTCTTCTTTGGGTATTCATTCTTTTTCCTCTGTGGGCAGAGTTCTCCTGTCCCAACTGCCTGCTCCAAAATAATCACTCAGAGACTTAATATGAATTATAAATGCTTGGCCAATATCTCAGGCTTATTACTGACTGGTTCTTACACCTTAACCCATTTCTTTTTTATTTTAATTTATTTTTTAATTTCATTTTACATTCCATCCACAGTTCTCCCCTTACCCCTCATCCTGCCCTTCTCCTTACCTCCCTCTAAACCCATTCCCCACCCACTCCCCCCAACAGGCAATGGCTCCCATATGGAGTCAACAAAGTCTGGAACCTTAAGTTGCGGCAGGACCAAGCCCCTCTCCCTGCGTTAAAGCTGAGCATGGTACCCCACCATAGGGAATGGGCTCAAATAAACTAGCTCATGCATCAGGGATGGATCTGGTCCTACTGCCAGTTGCCTCACAGATAGCCCAAGCTCCACCACTGTCTCCCACATATACAGGGCCTAGTTCAGTCCCATGGAAGCTCCACAGCTATCGGTCTAGAATTCTGAGTTTCCATGAGTGTGGTTCAACTGTCTCTGTAGATTTCCCTAGCATGATCTTGACCTCCGTTGCTAACATATTTCCTCTTCCCTCTCTTTAATTGGATTCCTGGAGTTCCTCCTGGTGTTTGGTTATGGATCTTTGCATCTGATTTCTTCAGTTGCTGGATAAAGGCTGTATCATAATATTGGGTTATTCACCAGTCTGATTACAGGGGAAAGCTAGGTCAGGGTTCCTCTCCACTATTGCTAGGAGTCTTAACTAGGGTCATCCTTGTAGATTCCTGGGAATTTCCCTAGCACCAGTTTTCTCCCTAATCCCATAGTGGCTCTCTCTATCAAGATCTCTCTTTTGTTGCTCTCCCCCTCTGTCCTTCTTCCCCCTCAACCATCCCATTCCCTCCCCTTTACCATCCCTCCTTGTTCCCAAGAGATCTTATCTAATTCCCCTTCCCTGAGAGATCCATGTGTTTCCTTGTTACCTAGCTTATCTGGAGCTGTGGATTGTAGTCTGGTAATTCTTTGCTTTACATCACATATTCACTTATGAGTAAATACATACTTTTTTTGTCTCTCTGAGTCTGGGTTACCTCATTCAGGATGACTTTTTCTAGTTCCATCCATTTGCCTACAAATTTCATGATGTCATTTCAGTAATACTCCGTTTTGTAAATGTACCATATTTTTTAAAACCCATTCTTCAGTTGAGGGGCATCTAGGTTGTTTCCAGGTTCTGGCTATTCTGAATAATGCTGCTATGAGCATTGCTGAACAAGTGTCCCTGTGGTATGGTTGAGTGTTCTTTAACTTAACCCATTTCTATCCACCTCTGTGCTGCCTTGAGGCATGTGGCATTTACCTCTATCCCATTTTGTGTCAGGCTGACTGGCGACTCTTCTGACTCCGCCCTTCTTCCTCCTAGGGTCCTCTTAGTCTGATTTTTCTGCCTAACCTCCTCCTACCCAGCTATAGGCAGTCAGCTCTTTATTAGCCAATGAGTGTAATACATAATACATAGTCACAGTGTATGAAAAGATTGTTCCACAATGCTCCTCCCTTCCCCACCGCTCTCTCTTATGTCTCCCTCCTTCCCATTATCCTCTCCTCCCTCTCTCGTATTTCTGTTGTTTTGTCTCTTCTGTCAGCCATGTTTCTAGGACTAGAATGTTGGATACTAAAGAAATATCTTATGTATACATGTCTAGGCAGTGATTACATCCAATGGTATATTGACTGACAAATACAAATATATCCAGAAACTCCGAGAAAGCAGGTAAGTAGTTCATTCTTACCTTGGGTTTGATGAGTGTGTATAAAGGTTTCAGTGATAGTTATTAATGCTAGATTTATATAGCATGTGAAGGTTGACAGTGTTAGAAATACAAAGTAAGCAACTAGCTCAAGCCAATGTGAGTTCTTTTTCTTTGAAGAGCAGTAAGCATCCTCACAGCCATTAACATCTGAGGGGGTCTGGCCTGTAACTGAGGAGAAGCAGAACAATGTGCTATTGCGTTGCTTTGTGTTTTCTCTTCAGTTCACACTTTGTGATTTCTAAATTATTTTTTTCAAAGGAAATGAGTATATTAACCCTTCCTGTGGCACTTTCTGCTCAGTTTCTGTTGAAGGTTTGAACTTTCTTTTGTTCAGTATAATGTTTGGTAAAGTGAGACCATGAATAGACATTAATAGAGATAGTGCAGTAGGCAAATGTGGAGAGGAGAATGCTGCCTAAAATAGCCCAGGAATCTACCTACGGGCTCAGCCAGTGCTCTACTTCCTTAACTGACATTCCTGTCCAGAGTCAGGAAACACTGATGTTTCTTTGAAATATTCTTGTTTCTTTCACAGATTGCACTTGAGCTTATCTACTTTTCTGGTCTTTTTACATTTTACAAAGCAACACACAAACTGGGAGAAACTAGAGGGAAAACACAAACGCAATAGCACAGCTACCTTGCCTTCTTTGCAGTGGTTCTTGCCACAAGAGATAAAGAGGCATGCCAGGACCAGGGTTCCCCATCCATGTGCTTCTCTTGCATGTGTTGCTTTGCTCCGAACTGTTGAATTTAACGTGGCAATGGTATCTTCTGGAATAAAACACTGAGTATTTTTCCTTCTAAAATCAAATTACCTCTATGGTTCTGTAGGAGAGTTTCTTCCAGAGAAGCCTTCTTATTTGCTTGTTATTCCCAATTCTGTTTATTCTTATTACCTGATGATGTCTTACTGTGATAGTAATGATGTGTCAACCAGTCAGTCATTTCTTTAGTCTATGCACCATATTTCCTGGGGCACCTGGTCTGATTGGCTGCGGTTGCTGGAACTTTCTATTTCTATTCCCTAATGTATTCTTATGCCAGGAATCTGATAATGGAGATCTGGAAAGGGAATTTACTTTATTTTGATTGTTAACTTATTCTTGGAAACTTTTCATTGCTCAGTGCAGTGAGGAATTTGGGATTTAGGGGCATTGTTGAGTAGAATCTGAGTGAATTTCTAAAAATATGCTTTGAACATTTTATATTTGTGCATCAAATGACTCATTTATACAAATCATATTAGGTACTACTGGAAAGACTATCTAATAAATAGATAGCAGTCATTCTTTCAGAGGTTAAATGGGATGGTGGTAGTGGGTAACGGAAATCTTATCAGTCATATGCGTGAGTCAAGAGTGGTGGAGGCATCTTACATTCACACTTTACTTTTAACAGAATCAATGGTTCAAGAATGCAAATCTTTTCTAGTCTTAATTTCATACATTAGTTGAAAGATACTTGACAAGACAGTTTTTGATGTAGTTCATAGATCGGTTGATGAAGCTGTTCTTCCTTGGACTGCTGTGAGGAGGAAATAAGGTTTCTAGCACCCAGACTCAGTATAGTATTGAGTACGCAAGTCTGGGAGGATAAAGAATGAAACAAGTCACTCAGCTGCTCAGTTGTAAGTAAGCGGAGGAGAAAACAGTCCAGTTCTCATTCTGGCCCTCAGAATTCATGGAAGTTGGCAGACATTAGGCATCTCAGATCTAAAGATCTAAAACAAGTAATGAAAAGCATTGGCTTAAGGCCTTCCTGTTGGAGTTTTTACTGTAAGTGATGCAGGGAGATTTCGTTGCCTCGTCATCTAGGTTTGTGTATAATTTGGGGATAGAAAGCTTCTGCTATTTAAAAGAAATTTTAATTACTCCCATCTTTTGTCTTTTTAAACAGAGAACGTATTCAATCCCTTTCAATGAGTGCCAAGAAGAAGGTGTTGGTGCTTGGGTCTGGCTATGTGTCTGGGCCTGTTTTAGAATATCTGTCAAGAGACAACAATATAGAAATAACAGTAGGTAAATAGGTCTTAATTCCTTTTTTAAAAAGAAGATAACTAACTTGATTGCATGTTGAATCTGAATTTTAGCTGGCTTTTGTCTCTATAAGTTTTGAAAAGCTTTTTGTGGAGATAGGAAAATGTGTCTAAAGAGAGGAAATCTAAAAAAAAATGGACCTTTGTGTTCTTAAAATAGGCTCTAACATGACAAACCAAATGCAACAGTTAAGCAAGAAATACAATATTAACCCTGTTAGCGTGACCATTGGTAAACAAGAAGAGAAGCTGCAATCCTTGGTAGCGTCGCATGATCTTGTTATCAGGTATTTGGCAAAAGAAAGTCTTGGGTATGCTTTATTGTTTTTATCTTCTATAAATTCTCTCTGTCTTTCTATCCCCCTTTACCTTCCCTCTTCTGTCTTTTCCTTTCTCATAAACATTTAACTGAAGAATATATGCATGAAAATATAGAAAGTATAACTATGTATGTATCCTAGCGCTTGTTTACTTGCTTGAAGCTAAAGCTTGAAAATTTGAAGCCAGCTTGGGCTAATTAATAATATTCTCTCTCTCTCTCTCTCTCTCTCTCTCTCTCACACACACACACACACACACACACACATATACACACACACACGGATAAAAACAATTATGTTGCTCAACGAATACCTACAAAGTTAACAAAATTTATAACCACTATATGTCAAGAAACAATATTGATAATATCCCACAAGCTTTGTTATTAACCTTTTGTTGTTATTATCTCTATCCCTTAGAGTAAACACAGTTCTTCTAACAACTAGATTAGTTTTTGCATGTTTTCAGTTGTATAGTTGATTTATTCAGCATGCCCTTGTTTGTGACAGCCTTCATTCATTTGATATTGTAATTATGAGAACCGACTGTGTATGCCCTACTGTGTGAGTATACCATTAACACTATTGTGACTTTGATGGAATTTAGTTGCTTTTGGTTTTGGCTGTTATGCTGCACACTTAGTATTTGTCTTTTGGCAGTTGTATGCATACTCTGTGTTAGAAAGCTAGAAATAAAATATCTGGATCATGAGATATTGTGATGTTCATGTGGTCCCTGTATACATACACACACATAATAAATAATTATAAAAATTAAAAAGTACAGAAAGGGTTAACAAAGATTGTTCTGTGGTAGACAGCAGGATGAATATGTTTTATAGTTCAGAAGATCTTGGTCGTTGCTGAGAGAATTGCTAAATTTGGGCAGTTTCTTAGGACTGATCTGTTGTACAGTTCAAACATCCTGGAAGGGAAGGAGGTTTGGGATCCAAAGCTTCTGATTCCCTTCTCCCTCTGTTTTAAGCTTGTTGCCTTATGTGTTGCATCCCGTTGTGGCCAAGGCATGCATCTCAAACAGAGTCAACATGATCACCGCAAGCTACATCACACCAGCCATGAAAGAACTGGAAAAGAGGTGAGTCTCGGCTTCTGGGAAGGTGCCTCCAGTGGCCGTGTTTCTCTTTTATGTCTGACTTTTTCATTTTCTTCTTTTCCACCTGTGGCAGTGTGGATGACGCTGGCATCACAGTCATTGGTGAATTGGGATTAGATCCTGGTCTTGATCACATGTTGGCAATGGAAACAATTGATAAGGCCAAAGAGCTGGGAGCCACGGTGAGCCCAGTTCCAATGCAGAATTCCACCTAGGAAAGCACTGAAGATCAAGCTTCCTCAGTAGAGATGGGATCTTCCTTTGCTTCTCATTAGTGGTCTGCTGCACTACAGCTCATCCTTTGACTAGGAACCACAAAAACTGCAGCATCTACAGAAACATTTGCAGAGTAAACAACTTGAACCCTCTTTGTCACTGAGTGTTAGAGAGATAGATGTTACCGTAACATCCTTGTTTGATAAAGAATTTTGTCTTTGAGATAGATTTTTTTGATGCGTTATATTTAAAAGTGAGAAAAAATTGGAATATCAGCCTGTTGCTTAATGAAGTATTTATATATGGCAGAATTACTATATATGTAGATATAGTCACTCAAATTAAGTGCTTTACTTTTTTGGAACACACACAGACATATATATGCACAAACCAAGAAAAAGTGAGTTAATAGTTGAATTTTAATTTAGTTATTTTAAAGATTTGTCTTAATTTCATTTATGCACATATATATATGTTTGCATGTATGTATACACATATATGTCGATGCCCTTAGAGGTCAGAAGAGGGTGTTAGAGTCTCTGAGGCTGGCTGAAGTTACAGGAAGTTGTAAGTTGCCCAGTGTGGGTGCTGGAAACCAAATTTGGTTCTCTGCAAGAATTGCATGTGCTTTTAATTACTGACCCATTTTTCCAGTTCTAATAGTGAAATTTTTAAATGAACAAAATTTTAGCTATTATCTCTAGTGGAGTTTTATATATATTATATATAATTCATATTTTTGCATATATTTTATATATATACACTTTCATATATGTGTGTGTGTAGTTCTTGTTAAGTATTTGTCTTTGAGGAGATATATTTAAAAGCCTCAATAACTTCAAAACATAAATAATAATAAAAACATAATAATTTATATCATTAACCCTAACTAGCAAATAATCATCCCTCTTAATATTATTGATACTTCCTCATTTATTCCTTATTTGTAGGTTGAGTCTTATGTTTCCTACTGCGGCGGCCTTCCGGCGCCTGAATATTCAGACAATCCATTGCGATATAAATTCAGCTGGAGTCCAGTGGGAGTCTTGATGAACATCATGCAGCCTGCTAGCTATCTGCTCAATGGGAAGGTAAAGGAGCATCACGGATGCCTTAGCGATAAAAGCCTGCGGCGGTGGTTGGTGGACTCGGAGCCCTCCCCCAACACCATAGCAGTGCCTTCTGATGGCAGCTGTGCTACCTGCTCTCCCTTGTCTCCTCTGCTGTCTCCCAGTGTTTATTCTTCTGTTCCATTGATGAGCTCACCTTGATTGTTTCCAACCCATCCTGTGTTCATTCTTCCTTCTTGGCTGCTTCTGCAAATGAGTTTCTTCTCTTCTTTGCCTGTGTAATTGCTGGCTATTTGTTCAAGTAATTTCAGTATGACACAAACTGAGTTAGACTGGCACCAAGGATTATCATACTGTCTGGCTGACTTTCCTGATGTCAGAGAATTCATGGCTACAAAGTGCCCCTTTGCATGGGAGGTTTGGTCCCTCAGAGAATAAAACTAACAGTTCTTCCCTGTTTGCTATCTAACACTGTTATTAGTATTACTTTCACTAATACTAGAGAGGATGATCTAGGCCATCACCTGAGACTCAACCCTGGTTTCAACTAACTACAAAGCTATTAAAATTGTTTTTATGTTAATTTATTTATTGTATGTATATGTATGCACAAATATCCATAACTGTGGGAGCCATGGTGCACACCTTCAATCCCAGCATTCAGAAGGCATAATCAGGTAGATTTCTGTGAGTTCAAGGCCAACCCTATCTACAGAGAGCTGATTCTCTCCTACTATGTAGGCCCAAACCCAGATCCTCAAGTTTGATAGCAAGTGTCCTTATTAGCTGAGTCATGTCCTTAACTCCTCCAAAGCCATTTCTTTTATAAGATTCAATTTTTGTTGTTGTTGTTAGGGGAGTTAGAAACTGGATTAAATAACTGTAAACCAAGGAAGAATTCCCCCAAAATATAATTTATCACAGAACTGCAGACCAGAGTTCAGTTGCCTACCCTGTGTGGAGAGACTGAGGCTGGGAAGCAGAGTGTAGCAGGAGAGGATGTGTTCTGTAAGGTATCAGCTGGGCAAGAGCACTGTCATTCATGTTAGAGCATTGTTACAGGAGGAAGACAAGTGGAGTGAGCCACACCTGCAGTTAGAGAATGCAAGGGGCAGAGGAGGGGTCAACATTACAGCTGACCATCTGTGTATGTGTGCTTCTAACTGTAAGGAAAACTTACATTTGGGAAAAAATGTATTAAGATTGAGGGTTCTTTTGTGAATCAGGTATCCTAGGCATCTCTTTTACCTTGCTCCAGTCTTGGCCTTGCAGGATAAGGAATGCATTCAGAGCTATATGAAAAAGATTTTTTTCTAATATTCATATTAGAAATTTTCAATTTATTTGTGAATCTAAATATTTTCCAATACTAAAGTTTTTTCTTAAAGTTTTGAAGTTTATAATGATATATGCAGGAATGGCATACAATGTAACACGTTTATTTATGCAAGAATTATGTCAGTGCAATTAGCATAATATCACCTCAAACATTCTTTTTTTGTGGTA
The DNA here is from genome assembly GCA_004026605.1 of Ondatra zibethicus. Classification (NCBI taxonomy): domain Eukaryota; kingdom Metazoa; phylum Chordata; class Mammalia; order Rodentia; family Cricetidae; genus Ondatra; species Ondatra zibethicus. The sequence continues at coordinate 34,040 of PVIU01013928.1, read as the reverse complement.
AAATCATTTGAAAATTCCTTTTCCAGATACTATTTAGGGAGAGAAGAATGAGGAAAGATTTGTTAGGCGGTATAATATTTCCACTAGCTAAGAGGAAGGAGTTCATTTACATAGGATGAGTATACTTAGTAATCACATAATTTGTGTTTGACAGGATTTCCTATGATTGAAGGTGAGTGTTTCTACCAGCCTTGGCCACTGATGTCTGTCACATCAGCATGACTCACAGATGTGGGCACATTGAATGCATCACAATGAAAGTTTGAAAAGAATGGATACCTAAATCTCATTTCTGAAGATTTTAATTTGCTGGGCTTCGGAGAATTTTCAAAGCTCACCAAGAGATTTTTAGCAAGCAACTGAACTTCAGAACAAAAGACTTAGTAACCAGAGAATCACAGCTATGTCAAACACTACCAAGCTAGCAGGGTATTTTAGAGGGATGCTTTAGGATGAGAAAAGCGCTTCTGAGTTTTGGTGCCCATGCTGGCATCCCTCACAGTGTCTCCAGAGACCCACCAGGCTCCAGGCACTGCTGTGTGATGGAACACGGGCATTTCATGCCTGTTATCCTACCAATCACACTTCCTTTGACATGCCTCAACCTGTCTCCCTTTGTGTACCAATAGCCCCCTTTCACCTTGACAATCTCTCTGGCTCTTGTTTGGTGTAGAGTAATATGCAAAGGCTGGAAAAAATGTCTGCTCCCATTGATTGTGCCATATAAATTATGAGGAAGACAAGAATTAGAGAATCAGAGTCAGTCAGTGGCACATACCTTCAGGGTCAAGCAAGGTATCAACATCAGAAGCCTGGCTTTGTGCTCTAGTCCTGCAATCGCAGGCTCCTTGTTTGAAAACAAGGATGATAATAGTTACTTTGCAGCTTTCGTTCTCCCTTTTTATCTTTTCCTTTTTTTAAATACAGGGTTTATCTGTGCATTTATCTGTGCAACAGCTCTGGCTGTCCTGGAACTAACTGTGTAGACCAGGCTGGCCTTGCGCTCACAGAGATCTGCTCGCCTCTGCCTCCCGAGTGTTGGGATTAAAGATGTGTGTCACTGGCATATGGCACTTTGTAGCCTTCTTGTTATGTGAATTAGTGAATCCATGTAGACTGTGATCTGCCTAACAGCCAACTTATTAGCAAATACTAGTTTTGGAAATAACTCAGTGCTCCTGAGAGCTTAGGAAAAGCAGCAAGTCATTTCTGGCAGCAGAAGTTGTATTTGTTGAGCTTGAAGTCCTCCCTACCCCTTTCATCCTGAGCTTGTTTTCTAAAATGAAGGGATTTCTTACATTTTTTCTGACACTGGCAGATTTGAAGAGAAAAACACGATGCTTTTCTTTTCTCTGCTAAAAAGATACTTTTTCAAGGTCTTGTTCAGATTTCCTCTTGTAGTTTTCAGCCACTCCAGGCTTTGTTCACTGTTCTTTTGTCTGAACTCAATTAGAGTGTCTGACACTTAGGTACTTGGATTGTCTGTGTCTAAGAATTTTCCGTGATTCAAGTCTATAACTCTGTCCTCCAGTCTTGATTGTTAAACTTCTTTTAAAAAGTCTCTCATATTCTTGCCCTTCTGTCCCCTCTGCCACCACCCTCTCTGCCACTGTCACCCTCAGCCACAGAATTTACAGAACCATAATGATGAAGACCTCGCTGCTTTTGGCTTAAATTTGAAGCCTGAAATGCTTCTAGTAATTAGAAAGGAGCCTATGAATTAGAACACAGCACATCGTCCTGTGTTCTTGTCAGTTCATTGGTATTGTTCTGACTCCTAGCAAAACCTGACTTCCTCCCAAATGTCTGAAGGCAGTGACTAGTTCCATCCCTTCATAGGTGGTGATACACTTCCCCGGGAAAGTACCATGAAAAGTGGAAAATCCATGCATGTGGGAAGCAAGCCCCTCCTCCTTTACAGAAAATCCCTTTTAGTTACTCATTGCTCCCCGTGCCCATAATCACTATAGCATGGCTTTTGGAGGATGTACATGTATCAGGATCCTTGATGCTGTACTGGGTCAATATCCTATTGAAAACAGTGATCCAGAAATAAAGCCAAACAAAGATGTTCATGTGATACAGTAGAAAGTACACCAGCAACTGGTCAGGTAGACAGACAGCCTGTTTATATTTCTGAAAAAAGTGTAATTACATGGATTAAAAGTAAGCACATAAAACATTAAAAGGCTGAGGGTCCCTAGTAAATGGCAGCCTGTACATTTACTGTGCTAAATTTCTTATTAGTTGATTAATTAATCTCAAAGATTTAAGGAGATATGATCATGGTTAAATTAAATAAAGTAAGATTTTTTTTTATTCATGTACATAGGCTACCTCCCTCTAAGTTGAGGTTGAAGAGGTCAACATTGGAAACTGTTTGATTGGAAGTGAGACCCCAGGCCTCTAACACCCCTATATCCAAGGAGTCTGGGATGATTGAAAGCGTCACCTCAGTCCCTGGCATCCATCTTAAGCCCCCTCCCACTGGAAGTTGCCTTGTTCCAGACTTCACCTCTGGGAAGCCCACCAATTGCTGACCCCTCCCCAGGGTGGGTCAGGACCACTCCCACAGGCTATTTAGACTCATGCAGGAAAAAGGTCTTGGTTTTGCATGCACCCCCGCCCCATTCTGTCTCTCACTTCTCCTCATCATGCTCTTCCAGCCACCCAGGAGCACTGCATTTATTAAACATGGGCATTTTTGATTTGGTCTAATCTGGTCTAATTGAAATTCTTTGCATCAGCAGAGAGGCTCCTCTTAAGAATATGTCTAACAGGCATAAGGTAGACAATGTTTTTATAGCTCAGGGAGAGTGGGTCTCTAAATGGATTTGTCAGGTAAAATGGGTGGAGTTACAGGAGCAAAGCACAAGCATAACAGGTTAGATATAGCAACCTTATGAAGCAAAGGCATGATTACAAGGTGGTCATAACAACAGGAAGTCATAACAACCTTTTGAAACAAAGAATTGCAAAATAGTTATAATTTTTAGAACCAAAAGCATGGTAGTTGTTTCCTGGAATAGGCAGTACAGAACCATTTGTAGTTAAGGTTAAAGATGGGGCATAGCCCAATCCTTGGGAAACAGAGGTTTAATCCTAAACAGGAATGAACCTAGTTTGTCTTTATGATTAGATGACTTTCAAGCCCAAGATGGAGGCAGGCTGGTTCATAACTTATTTTGACTATTTGAATATTTATTAAGATATATGTCTGTGATTCTCTCATTGGTTGGGTGATGTTTGTATGTGAAAAAGAACTGGCTTTAGAGAATCCTGCAACCACAACATGTGATGAGTTGTGTTTCTGCTGGGACTTGTTCTGGGGCACAAGCATTGTCTGAGCAGAGAGAAACACAGTTCCTCTGTAAAATGGATAGATGAATTTTAATGTCTTCATTAAAGTTTTTAATAGAACACGGAACTAGACAGGGCTTATTTTTGAACCTAGGACACTGGGATTGCCAGCTACTTATCAAATGGTGAGAAGTGTTACTGTGGAGGGGTCTTGATTGGTTCATCTTCTTTGCCAGTTAAATAATTAAAAGGCAGGAAAAATTTCAAGAGCAATAGATAGCATCAGGGAAAATCTGAAACACACCAGATGAATCAGCTGGTGAAGAAAGGCTTTTATTAGTGGTGAGGAACTATTACACACAGCAAGGCACAGAGAAGAGCCTTCTGCAAAGTGTGTGTGGTGGGGAGGGGTGACCCCAGCCGTTTCTAATTCAGTCTCTTCTTAAGGAGAGGGACTAATAGTGGAAAAAAAGTTTACCAGGTTTTAAGCTTCCAGGATTTTGTCTCAGATCAGGAAGGTGATAGAGAAGCCAGCATCCTGGAGAAGAAAAAAACAACCATCTCGAAAGTTCAAATTGTTATTACCTGGTTGTGGTCTCTCTCCCTATTAGTCTGCCTATTAGGGAATCTAACTCTTAGTTCCTCATACCCATACTGTTATTTTGGATCAGGTCCATTGACTATTAATTTCTCTAAGTGAATCACTGACAGTCAGTTTAAACTGTCTGATTTTATAAAACTTGCTGATCTATTTTAATTTGATATTTTTGTTTCCTTTTTCTTATTATATAAGGTTTTAGTACATAGTCTAGGCTAGCCTCGAACTTTTAGTAATATTCCTGTCTCAGGTCCCTAAACTCTGGGATTATTATAGGTTTTTATTATAATGCCTGGCAAGAATTTTCTTTAAAAAATGTCTTGATCTTCAATTGAAGAAGCAGAACTTTAGAACTGCTGCAGATTACAGAAGTGAAACGGGTATAGAGACCCAGCATGTGGCTTCCTTATTAGGTTGTTTTGAAAACTAGAATTCTATTAGAAGTTGTTCAGTACAGTCTAAAGAAGGGGATCTGAACACATTAAATGGGAAGCATCATTCACATTCCTTGGATTCTTTCTGAGAGATTCTAGAAGGCATACTGCAAGCGATCTATCTGTCTTTTCAGCTGAAAAGATCTCTCTCCGCCCACCTATGTACAAGGCAGCCCTTTCCTTCTGGATCCTTGGTTGTGTATAAATTACTTTCCATTTTCTTTCTTACACCTCAATACAGGTGAGCTTGTCCACAAATGTATTCTGGGCACCATTGCATTTAGCCCATTTTCTTTTGGAAAAATCCCTGTGAACCCTGGCAACTGCCTCCTGCAGTTTTGGTTTGTGCAGCTTTAGAAACAGGGTGAAATTGTTTCCAGCAGGACAAAGTCCAGCTTGACAGCAGCCTCAGCCCTAATTTTATCATTCCAGAATGTTTTCCATTATCTCAAGGACAACCATAGACTTCCAGCTCTAAGGCGAAATGTAATACTTAAAAGTTAAACACAAAGCAATACCTCCTTGCACTTTGAATATGTGTTGGGGAGGAATACATGGCTCTAGGGAACCAGGACTTTGCTTCTCACTAAAAGGAAGTTGTGTTTGAGCTTTATTGTGTAGTCTTGGCATTGTCTCTGTTGTGAAGGGAGGTCTTCCTTCTGCTGCCTCTACACAGTTGCTGGTGATTGCTGATCATTCAGCAAATGTTTTTACAGTAAATACAGAGTGAACAGAAGATGTGAATTGAATTCCATTCATTATTTTTCTTATTCTCTCTACAATTTGTATCATCTCTGGCACATATTTAGTGGGTATTCAATAAACAATAGTTGGGTGAGTGAAAAGTGCAAGACTAGTGCTAGAAGAGACATGAAATCAAGAAAAGAATATTGCCATTGCTGTCAGAGCATATAAGCTATTGAATGCTTACTTGATGCTACACAAAAGCAAAGCAAAGCAAAACTAACAAACAAAAAAATCCCAGCATAACACTATTTTAACCAGGGGCAAGAGTCAATTGAAAACAAGACTTTTGTTACAAAATAAAGTGTATTAGAGATGTGGGATTCCCCTCTGTATGCTATGAATATGTTTTATTATCACTGGTTATTAAAGAAACTGTTTCGGCCAATGGCTTAGTAGAGCAAAGCCAGGTGGGAAATCCAAACAGAGATACAGAGAGAAAGTAGATGAGGTCAGAGAGATGCCATGTAGCTGCCAAAGGAGAAAGATGCCAGCTGCCAGCCAGAACCTTACTGGTAGGCCACAACCTTATGGTAATATACAGATTAATAGAAATGGGTTAACTCAGATGTAAGAGTTAGCTAGAAATATGTCTAAGCTGTTGACCAAACAGCACTGTAATTAATATAGTTTCTGTGTTATTATTTGGGTCTGGGCAGCCGGGAAACAAAAGAACAGTCTCTGCCTACAGATTAGGATTTGGAAGTCTGGGGAAAGCCTGGCAGGTTATTTCAGGAGGAACAGCTTGGCTAAGAGCACGCTAAGTATCAATCATAGTTTCATTAACATTTTTCAAAGCACTGTTAGTTTCATTTGTATAATTAATGCAGATAAACCCAGAAGAAACAAACTGCTATGAACCCCAGCTATTTTTCACTCTTCCTCAGGTTGTGAATGTGGCAGGGGGAGTCTCTTTTCTTGACTCTGTCACATCCATGGATTACTTCCCAGGCCTGAACTTGGAAGGGTATCCTAACAGAGATAGTACAAGATATGCTGAAATTTATGGGATTCCATCTGCCCACACGTTGTTGAGGGGAACACTGAGATATAAGGTAAGTGCTATATTTCAAACACTGTCAAAGACCAGCTTTTACATAACTCATACATTCCAGGGTAGGAGCGTGAGGATTAGAATTATTAAGCAAAAGGAACAGAAGTATAAAAGAAATAAGAGACAGAAACACAGAACAGCATCAGGAGGGACAATCAGTGAATATTAAATGCTGAATTTGCCTGCCTTAATTTTTAACATACTTTTATAACCCCAATACAAAAGTGGGGAAGAAGGTACAAGACGGCTTTAACATGACACAAAGGACAACCAGTACAGTTACTTGCTTCAATACTTGAGACATCAAGCCATTATTTCCTGAGTAAAGTCTTTGATGTCTTCGGCAGGAATGTGTGGTGAACACACCCTAGATCAAGTATCCTAGGCAGTCACTCCCTATGTCAAATTTCCTATTTTAAATGAAGGAGCACAGGGATATGCTTGAATTTTCTGACCTTTGGTCAGGATAGAGCCAATCCACCTCTATGGGCCATTTTAATGTCCAAAACATCAAGTCACCACACCCTAGGTCAGAATATCTTGTTTTGTAGTCACACCTATTGTCAATAACTTCAAAAAAGCAAAAATAAGCTCAAACTCTGTGGCGTTCAGACAAGGTAGAACAGGCTCACATCTGTGTATGTCCTGACCAAAACATTGCTAATTTTGATGTAATATATATATATATATATATATATATATATATATATATATACTTATTTTTCTTCTAATAATTAAAACGAGAAACCAAGTTGGGGTTTATTTTTTCAGATAATAAGTTACTTATTATTAAGTTAGTTACTTGACAATTTCATACTTTTATATAGTACATTCTGGTTACACCTTCTCCTATAACCTCTTGACCCCCCAGTCTCTCCACCCCTTTCTATACCTGTCTGTTTCCAAGGTTTATAACTTAGTTTTGTTGTATGACCCGTTTAGTCATACAACAGGGCTATTTGTCTGATCATTGAATTGGTACTATCCCTTAGGGAGTCTGGCAGGCTTGCCATTGGGTATGAACTGAAGGTAAAGACTCCCCCTTTTCTTGACTCTACCCCATAGGAAATCGTTAAGCAATGAGCACCTGAGCCCCCTGAGTTTCTTCTCCACCTTTGCCTGGCTGCTGGATCAGTCTCACTCAGTTGTTGAGAATTCAGAATTGTGTATAGTCTAGACTACGGCGTTTCTCTCCCGCTCCCTGTCCTCCTGCTTTCATAGTCTTTCTGCTTCCCTCTGCAGAGTTCCTTGGGATAATATAAATGTCTTGTTTGGGACTGAACACTCAACTGCCGCTAACTCTCAGGCTCCCCATACAGCTATGATATTCTGTTTCCAACTCAGTTTACTGGGGTGGGGGATAAAGCTTTTTATTAAAGTGTTAGGAGACCCAACTCAAAAGCATGACTTTATTGACTCTTTAGGGATTGGGAGCAGGTGGGAGGCCAACTTTAGGTGTAGCTGGATATGAGTGCTTCGTTTCTCGGTCTTGTAAGATTACAGTGGCCTCAGGTTCCCCGCAGTGCCAAGTTAGTTCCAGTTTTTGGTTAAGGCCTATTAGGCTCAAATCCATTGTGAGTGACAAATCTGCCCCTTTTGCTGATAACTAAACATATAAACTTTGTCTTGTTGATAGTGATTTAGGTATCTTTTATGTCTTCAGAGCTTATGATGAGTTAGCAACATTTGAAACACATGGACTGAGGCTGGGAGAAGTGACAGGGTTAGACGGACCTCCTTAACACAAATCTGAAATGCTTTCTTAACCACAAAATAGGGTCTCAACTGATCACATTTGAAATGTTATGAGTATGTTCAAAATGAAAAACCAGGTAACAGAATGGCATGGCATCCTTCCCCATACTCTATACGTACCCAGAACTCAACTATAGGATGAGTTCTCTCTTTTAGGGGGTATGGATTATTGGTCCTTCTATCACAAGAAAGCAAATAGATAGAAGTTAAGCCAATAGAGTGCTTTCCTGGAATGCACAAGGCCCTGGATGTGATCAAGGCACTGAAAAAGAAAACAAAGCAGTGTAATAAAAAAGATTAAAATATGATTATCCTATTAAATAATCTTCTATTAAACTGCATTATATGATTCACCAGGAAATTAGCCCTTATGCTTCCAGAAAATACCACACAACATAGTACTGAGAAAATAAAAAATGACCCATTTACAAAGTCTTTTATGTAAACCAGTTGAATTATGACATTGTTAATATTGACCCCATATTAGCAATGAAGGTTATTTCCAAATAAGTTATAAACATAAAACCCTCTTTTTAAAAAAGCTTAATTAATTGTAAAGGGGGATCATTCTTTAAAAAAAATAGCTAAAAATTCATTTGTATTTAAAGGAAAATATTCATTTGCTGCTTATTAACTCTTGCTTCAGGGATATTCCAAAGCTCTGAATGGATTTGTAAAGTTAGGTCTCATCAACAGAGAAGCATATCCTGCCCTCGAACCTGAGGCCAACCCTCTCACCTGGGTGAGTAACCCAGAATCGTGTTGTCTGCTGTATACAAGCCTTCTGAGAAGACCCAGTGAGCTCTGCTTTGCACAGAACTCAAGAGAACTCCAGAGCATCCCTTCTGTAACTGATGTGCACTGATGAGTCCTTGCGAACATCTCTTCCCCCTTTTGTACTTGGGGAAGATGGAAATGTTGATGGGCTAATATGCCTGGGTGCTCCTGCACTCACTCACTCATAGGACCCCCACCCCTACCCCCACGCCCACAGCACTGTAAGGAGATAACCCTGCACTCACTCACTCACAGGACCACCCCCCAGCCCTGTAAGGAGATACCCTGCACTCACTCCCTCACAGGACACTCCCCCAGCCCTGTAAGGAGATACCCTGCACTCACTCACTCACTCACTCACTCACCCACAGGAACCCCTCTTCCACCCTGTAAGGAGATGCCCTGCACTCACTCACTCACTCACTCACAGGACCACCCCCACTCCACCCCACCCCTGCAGCCCTGTAAGGAGATACACTCACTTTGTTTTGCAGTCTGGAACTTCCCAGCTGTATAGGTCATTTGGCCCCATTGATGTATATTTGGGAAGATGTTGGTGTGAGTCTTGCCAGTCCTCTCATTGGGCCATTTATGATCGTGGGTAATAAGTTTATTACTGAGTTTTAGGCATTTCTGTGTCACCCCCACCCTGGCATCTCAGAGTTGGGCTGGAGTTTAGGACTTGTCACTGAATGTCAGGTAGAACTCCCACTAGTGGCTGGTATTTCACTACCAGCTGATCAGGGGGGCTGTCCTAGCTCACCCAGGATGCTGTTAGTTAGCGTGCAGAGCACAAGTGACAAATGACAAACCTGTTGCACAGCATCAGATTGGAAACATTTTAGACTTTGTGGGCCAAGCAGTATCTGCAGAACAATCTAGTGCTGCGGTAGACAATGCATAAGCACACGGGTGAGTACACCTTCCAGTGAACTTCTATTTTATAAACCAGGCAGTGAGCCACACTGGGCCTGGGAACCAATTGGTTGACTTGTGAACATAGCCTAGCTTCCTTCCAGGACCCTGGAAAAGGTTTTGTTTAGAAAGAAGAAAATTCTGTGATCACTCTTTTAAGTGTTCTTTTGAAATTTGATTCCCTGCGAGGTCTTTCTCATCTATTGAAGCTACAAAAGAACTCTGGTTGCCACTGGCAACCACGGCAGTAAGTCCCTTGTACTTTAACCTGCTCTAGATCGATTGTTAGAGGGTGTATGAAGGGTGTGTGTGTCTGGGAGATGGTATGGGTGAAAAAAGTGATGAGGAAGACACACGACCAGCATGGGGAAGACACATGACCAGGAAGTGTTTGTGTGCTTCACCTTTTTAGCATTGATTTTTAAAAAAATTATTGTTAAACATTGTTCTGGCATCCCATGCATTTGTAATATATAGCTATGCATGCATGCATATTTATATATTTGTACACATATATAATTTATGTTTTAATTTTCTATGTCAATTATTTCTAACAAACTTTTTGGGGTACACTTGATGTCTGATGTCTTGATAGACTTATTTCTCAGATAACTGATGTTTTACTTCTCAGGGACTTAGACTATCCATGTTTCTTTTCCCAATCAGAAACAGCTCCTGTGTGACCTAGTTGGGATTTCCCGCTCCTCTTCATGTGAGAAGCTTAAGGAAGTTGTCTTTACAAAACTGGGAGGGGATAGCACCCAGCTTGAGGCTGCTGAATGGTATGTACCCATCTTTTCATTTAGATCAAAACACATTTAACCAATGATTAATGACTTAGTTCTTTCTGGCCAAAGGAAGGCTATGGCTTTGATTAATTAACTGTTTATTGGCTAATTGATGCTCATTAGTTGGCCTTAGAAAGATTATAAATGTATTGTGTATATTGGGGCAAAAACTAGATAAGTGAAGAAACCTGATAGCAATTATGAACTGGAAAATGTTTATTTTGGAGCATTTTCTCATTCCATTCCTAGATAACATGAGCTTTCTCTGAGTATTCCCCCACTGACTGAAGAATATTTATTCATGTGACTATGGTATATTATTCATTCATGTGAGACCGCTCATCTGTAAGTTAACTCTTAAAATGTCATGAAAAATGAGTTTGCAATATATCCTCTCTGCTCTGCTCTATGAAGCAGTGTCTCGGGGACCCGGGGAGATTCTGAAGCTAAGGCACGCCCATGATGATCAATTTTGGTTCAGGTGACTTATAGAGCTTGTGGGCTGACTTCTCTTTCCTACTCCCCAGAGCAGAGCATGCAGAGACTGTGCACTGACAGCGGCGCTTGTGCTTTTCAGGTTGGGCTTACTGGGTGACGAGCAAGTCCCTCAGGCAGAGTCCATTGTGGATGCCTTCTCCAAGCACTTGGTCTCAAAGCTCTCCTATGGTAGGTCATGGGCTTACGCTAAATGTTGCTGAAGAAGAGCCCCAATATGATTTGGCCAAAGGATTGGTTTTGAGAGCAGAGTCCATGTAATAGAATGGGAGAGATGTGAGAGGAGGGAAATAGCACTGGGCAGAGGCAATAATAGAAAAAATATTAGGAATTAATGAATTCAGGAACTACAAGAAGGAGAGAGTGTTTTGTATTTAATGTATTAGGTAAATTCCAAAGCAGTATGTTGGGGAGCAAGTGTCTCATCAACCAGACTACTCAATGCTGAGAAAGGAACATGGTCCAAGTTTCCATTTCTTTGAGGTTTTCACTGATCTCTGGGTAGAAGCGTCATAGGTAGTTATCTAGTGATCAAGTGTAATTGGATGGAAAACATCTAAGAAGGGCAGAAATGGAAAGTACAATGGTTAAGTGGCAATGACGATTTAGAATCTTTGCATTTATCTCAAGGTCCCGAAGAAAAGGATATGATTGTGATGAGAGACAGCTTTGGCATCAGACATCCTTCTGGACATTTAGAAAATAAGGTCATCGATCTTGTGGTTTATGGAGACTTCAACGGCTTTTCGGCAATGGCTAAAACTGTGGGGTTACCAACGGCCATGGCAGCCAAAATGTTGCTTGATGGTGAGTCTCTTTTTCTTCAGGGCTGAATATGTTTCCTTTACTTTCAAGTCAACCCATGTCTGGAGAGCAAATGTTTTGCTTTATTGAAAATGAACAATCTTAGAGGAACCTGGATGGGGGCCACACTATGGTGAGGAATGAGCTTAGGCCTGTCATGAGACCAAATTTTCACCCAGCTCAGTCACAGGACCTCAGAATGATGGAATAGATAGTGTTCAATGCCTATGGGCCAAGGTCTTCTCCCATTGAACGTGGAAAGTCAGCTTGTTCTGATGTTGTCCTCAACCCCTGTGGCTCCTAAAATCCTCCCTTTTCATTTGTAATTTTAGTGAGTGGTTGCTCTGAATTGGCAGAGGGTGTTCATTTGTAGATCACCAGGGCTATAGACTGTGGTTTATTAATTCTCGTATCTTAGCATATTATCTATACTGAACAAGTATTTCTGATGTGCTTCTTGACTTACAGTGGGGATTTTAATTGTGAATAGTTATTGCAAGTTGAAAGACAAGGGAAGATACATTAAATAGAGCTGGAGGACTGACAAGCATAGTTCAGCAACACAGGCCCCTGTAGAGTTATCAGCTGCTTCCTTTAGTGACCTTCTGGTTGATTGGAATCTGTGACTTCCTGTTACTTCCCAGCACCATGGCACACTGTCATAAAGCATATCACTAGCTCTTATATTAGTCCCTCTCTGGGACTAAGCTGGGATTTTCTGTAAATAATTTCAAATTTTAATTTTCCATGTTCTCCCTTCATGGTCACATATAGATTGAACACCTTTGCTTCAGAATACAATACCATTTGGCCCTGGTGTTGGATTCTTGACATGGGAATGTACCTTTAACATTACCTTTAAATTGAAAATCAAAAATCTGCTTTCTTTTAGGTGAAATTGAAGCCAAAGGCCTACTGGGGCCATTTACGAAGGAGATCTATGGGCCAATATTGGAGCGGATTAAAGGAGAAGGCATTGTATTTAATACACAGAGCACAATCAAACTATAAATGGGCCTTTATTTTTCTAGGCATCACAGCTGTCAACTTGTGTGTGACGAACATGCTTGCTGACGTGCTGAAGCATACAGCTTTATGTTTTGAGCTTAACTTACTCAAAACATGAAGCGTATGCTTTGTGTAAGTTAATGGAATGGTGTTTTTGAAACTCAAATCTCTATTTTAGTAAAACTAAAATATGGGGTAGAAAATGCCAGTCATTACAGAGACCTTTAATAAGTCTACTGTGTATTTTGTGTGTATGTGAAAGTGATTGATGATCATAGTATGTTAATTTATTGTGCTTCTGTTTTCTTTTAAGAACATGTCATCAGCAATTGTGTACTATTCTTTTTGCCAGAAAAATTTCATGCAGTTATATTTTTGTATTTTTCAAATTGATTCTGCTAGATGCCTTTAAACTGGCTTATCTACAAACAATTGCAATAGTACTGTTTCATGCCTTTTGTAAAGTTGTGATCTATTTAGTAAATTTTTTTGAAGATCATTTTTCACAAATTTTTGGAAAAGAGAATTGATACAATAAATTTCAAGTCCTCATTATCCTTTTTTGGAAGCAGAGAAAGTGTCCCATGATAAAAACAAAACAGGAAAATCCACCACAAAACACATGCAAAACAAGAGCAGAAAGGGACGCCCTTATAAGGATAGCCATGGAAAACCCACAACTTGTGTCATATTTAATAGCAAAATGCTGAATAATTTTCACCTAACACCACAAGTAAGACAGGAATGTTGTCACTTGCCACACGGATTCAACCTGTACTGAGGGGTTAGGGCATGACAATTAGGCAATAAATAAGTAAAAGATAAGAAACACGAACCATCTCTACTGGAAAGAAACAAAATAAACTCTATTTGCATAGAATCTCCAAGAATTGCATAGGAAATCCAAAGACATAGTAAAAATAATGCAAAAGAAAACATTTGAATTTATGAATTCAGAAAAACTTCAGACTCAGGAACTACTTGCAGCAATTGCCTTTCTGTAAATTATGAACCAAAAGTGGTTTTAGAAAAACATCAATAGCATCAAAAAGAAAAAAAGGTAACAAGATTGAGAGGTTAGGAGTGACACACATTTTTAGGCTCCATCACCTTTTTAAAAGTGTGCTAAGACAACTCAGTGAAGAAAAATGCTTTCTCATCAAATGATTGAAAACATGGATAATCAGAAGCAATGAAGTTGGTACTGAGCCATGTGGCTGACATAGATAAGAATAATGGGCTATATAAAAGAGCTAATAAGAAGCCTGAGCTAATGGGCCAATCAGTTTATAACCTAATGTAGACTCTCTGTTTGATTTTCTCTGGGACTAATCGGGTGGGGGACTGGGTGGGACAGAAATCCTGACAAGCAGGCTCTCATGTTACATATATGAAAGTGAAAAATTAATTCTACAGTGAGATACTGCCTTATACCCATGAGAATGACAGGAATCAAAAAGATAACACATGTTAATGTAGATGCAAAGATGTTTAAAGGATTATTGAAGGATAACTGAGAATGATGGATGCAAATAATTATAAAAACCTGTACTTGGATGTTGATAGCAACATTATTTGCAATATCCAATCAGTTAAGAAATGAATACATTAATGTGAAGTACACAATGGCCTATTGCTCAATAGCAGGAAATAAGGTATGCATTATGTGTGATATGGATGAACATTGAAAGTATTCTGTGACACAAAATGCCACTGATTGTGTAGTTTCATTTTGTGACATCCAGAAAAAAACACCACTCTATATAGACCAGTGTTGGGAGAATTGAGAGGAAATGGATTGGTACTGTGGAATGACTGCTAATAAACCATTTAACAATGGCACAACTCTGAATATACAAAAACCAAGGACTTGTACACTTTGAGTGTGTGAACTACATATGTGTATACATATGTATGCATACACATATATATGCACATAATCTCCAGCTTATAAAAAGATTGCATTTCAAGTAAAATTTATTTGCTTCTTTGTAGAATTAGCTTTGGCTTTAAAACTCCGTTGAGTACCCATCTGACTTTTATTATGGGTTTTCCTTCTGGAATGTGAAACTAGTTCCTCCTCTGAGATAATCTACTATTATGCATGGGGTATATGACAAGAAAATATCTGCTGATGTTTGGAAAGGGTCAGAGTGGGAAAAGCCTGCTCCCACTTGCCACAGCTACTGTTATAGCCACTAGTGTCTGCTAGCAGTGATAGAAAAGGAAACAATGAGCTTGGGTACAAGGAGTCAGACTCAACTGACTCAACATGAAGTCTTTGAAGTCTTCCTTCAGAGCTTTCAACAATAAAGGTTGAAGTTGGAGGGGTAGATACAAATGAAAACGTTCTGAGCATATGGCTCTTCTAAGATCAGTAAGGTGGGGTTTTTTTTCTGTAAAGGACAAGATAACAAACACCTGCCCATTCCTGCTTTGTTATGAGAAGAGAGCCATAGAAAATGAATATGACTGTCCCAATAAAACTTTATTAGAAAAGCATGATTGGCACACTTGATCACAAGCCAAATATGGACTCTTTGTCTAATTATTCTGGTAAAGTTAAGGCTCATATCTTTCATAATTCCATTTTTTTTTCAAGATCAGGTTTCTCTGTAGCTTTGGAGCCTGTCCCGGAACTAGCTCTTGTAGACCAGCCTGGCCCTGACCTCACAGAGATCTGCCTGCCTCTGCCTCCCGAGTGCTGGGATTAAAGGTGTGTGCCACCACCATTCAGCTCATATTTCCATCTTTTAGTCGCTTCCAGATGATACCAATGAAGTATCACCATTATCAAGTTTTCCTTGTTCTAAACTCATGAGACACTGTTACTTGGTTTTGTAACTAGTACTGCTTCCTTCTGTATAGGCAACACTCAGGGTGGTTATACAGGCTAAAGAAGATGCCCATCACATAGTAGATGCTCAAAAGCATTGGTATTCTCCTCCTTTTCTTGCAGTAGCATTTTTCCTTTGAAATTTGAGATTTTAACTTTGAAGCTTTGTCAAGCCATTTGGAAGGATGATCATCTAAGTTTGGAAGAGGCTTCAGAGATTCATGCTATTCAAAAAGATGTACTACATATTTCTTAAGGAGAAATTTAAAATGGTTGTAGGGGTGAGGGCACCACAGTAACTGGCCAGCCTCTAATTCTACAAATGAGGAAAATGTGTGTCACTGAGTTAAATGACTTGCCTAGGGTGGTAAGACTTCATAGTGAAATAATCATTATCTGAAGATACCCTAATTAAGTGACACATTTCAGTAGCCATCGACTTTACAAAGAGTGTCTTTGTAATTCAGGCTCTTTTTGCATATGTATATGTGATATTCATGCAAATTCACGAGTGTGTAGACATGTTGCAGATGCATGTGTGTGCACATAGGGGCCTGAGGTTGATGTTGAATGTCTTCCGTGATCACTCTCCTTAGATACTAAGGCAGCATCTCTTACTTGAATCCGGAGCTCACTCATTCTTCTAGTCTAGATCGATAGCTTGCTCTGAGATCTCCTGTCTCTGCCTCCCATGTGCTGGGATTACACATGGGCCACCTCTGCCCAGAATGTGACTTCAAAGGCTCACAGGGAAATGCTGGCTGTTCTGCGGCAATAAATGCTAGTAGCTGAAAACTCATCAAATGTCTCTTCCTCTTCCTCCTGCTCCTCCTCCTCCTTTTCCCTCATCCTCGCAATTTTTTTGCCTTAGCAATCTTTCCTAATTTTTATTAGCTAGATAAATGATAAAATGCAGCAGTGAGTCCTAAATTGTTAGGTAATTAAGAGGTTTGTCTCTAGCTTTAAGTTGTTGCGATAGTAAGATAGCCTTCCAGTTTTGTCGATTGGCAATGCATATGAAATGAACAGATCACACTAAACCCTGGGGCCTAGAAGAGCTTGGTGAAGTGGCATGGATACTGCTGTCATCTTTGAGTGACAGGAATTCGAGGCCGTTGTCAAGGACAATTATTCAGGCATTTGACACTAGTAAGATAATTTCACTTCTTCTGAGCCTGACCTCATGGTGAGGTTGGCATAGGCTAAAAAACAACTCCCTAAAGAAACAGGACAGTCCCAATCAAAAAAGAAACTTACATCTTGTTGGTTTAGCAAATTGTGTGCAAAAATGATTTATTCTCTTCAGATGGAGAGAAATACTTAGAAGGGATAGAAGCTGAATGGAGTTGGGCTCATGCAGGGAAGAAAGCAGAAGCGATGTTGTAACACACAGGAGGAGGGCAAGACGAAGGGGTAAGAACAGCTATTCCAGCGGCATGTGTCACTGAGACAACCTAAAAAATGTTTTAAAAAGATCACTTAGTGGCCAAAGTGCTTCTCTTTTTTATCAGTCCTCATGTACAATGGCTTAAAGCATCAGTCGCTTGTCTGGCTCATCGCTATGCAGTTAGGTCCTGGCTCAAGGTGAACAGCTTATGTGTCCCAGAAAGTGTTACTTGGATTGTGTTGGTGGCAACCAGGAGAGCCTATTTGGGTGTCTCACTTCATCGACAGTCAGTGCCTCCATCTGTTTATCAGCTGGAAGCTGGACCTTGGATTCTTTCCACTGCTGTGTGGCTCTATGTCATGGCCTGGTGGCACTGTTCAAGACAGCATCCCAGGGAATCAGATACTAGCATTTTGTTACTCAACCTTTGTTGGGAGCTGTGAACCCCCAGATCCTGAATTTCTTGTAAACAGACCCTCAGGAGTTCCTGATGGCAGGGGAGTGGTTTCTGGTGGGTTTGGCCGGGGCGTGGCTATCAGTTAAGGATCCCTATATAAGCTGCTCCTGGACACAATAAAGGGGGCATTTCTGTTTCAAGGAAGACCCGTGTCTCTGTTTGTGTGTCTTTGTGTGCTTAAATCTCCAGGCCCTTGCCTGGCTGGCGAATGGTCCTGCAGTGCAGGCGCCGCAATACAGGAATAGTACCATACTGTCACGTAGTATAGGCGGGCAGTACAAACCTTGGTAGTCGTAACCTGTCTAGATGACAGGGTGTCGTCTGCTCCATTGATAAACTGCATGAGTGTCAAGGGACATGGGACAAAGATGGTCTTTTAAAAAACAACCTGCCACAGGTTGGAGTCCTAAGGACAGTGGCGGGGTGGCGGATTCTGTGACCAGCACTGAGAACTCCAGGGTTCAGCCTTTCTTCTTGGCTTCAGTATTATTTGTGTATTTCCTAGATAGTTCCCTGAGCCCTTTTGTGTGTTCTCTTGGACTTCAAACTGGAGTACCACATAGGAAAACTGGGGAAAGTTTCTTACTTAACATTGTCTAAAAACAACACACAAGACAAAGCTGGGAATGCATAACTTCAACTTTCTATGCTGCTTAAAAGTAATTACCTAACAAGGTTAATAATAGCATTTGCTATTTTAGTACCTTAGTTTTAAGATCCTCGATGCTGGTAATTTTTTTAATACAAAGTAATTAAGTTAGCAAGAAAGCTAATAAATTCTTTGCATCAGCCCATCTCTTTGTGGATAATTCAGTACTATTGTAACAACCGTGGGACTGAAATAATATAACAGGAAGCTGAGAGCTATGGTGAGTGGCATGTATAAAATTGTGGAGGGAGCTATTTAAAATTAGCCTACCTGAAGAGCTTCTCTCTAAGGCCAGTTTGTGCCTTGAGAATTGTTTACAAGCTACCACTGGTGATGGACTAGTTAGAATTTCTTGTTATGGATGTAATGAAACGTATCTGTTTCATGCTATCTTTTTCTTACTCCATCAAATCCTGTTTTCATTTTGAAGACAATTATCTTAAGAGGGAGAAAAATACTTGTGAATTACAATTTATGGCCAATAATGTCTCGATTCCTAACATTGGTGTAGTGTTCTTCATTTATTTACCTCACTATTTAAAGCTGCCTACTGTAACATTTCAACATTTTACTAAGGAGGGAGATTTGTACTGTATCAGAATATCATACATTCAGTATATTGCTATTCCAGGTAAAATATTTTCACCTAGTGTCCTTTTAATTTTTGGTTTTTCAAAACAGGGTTTCTCTGTGTAGCTCTGCCTATCCTGGAACTCACTCTGTAACCAGGCTGACTTTGAACTCACAAAACTCTTCTGTCTCTGCCTGCTGAGTGCTGGGATTAAAGGCCTGGGCCATCACCACCCAGACCAGTGTCCTCTTAATTAGTACTCTAAGCACTTCTGGCTGAGGCAGGAGACTGCTTCAGTCATCAAAGTTGGCTTTATTTATGATTTAGTTTCTCTGCTCCCAGATCTGCATAGCTCTTGGGTCCTAATGATAGCACAGGCACTACCTGCTTTTCTATCCTGGAATATGTGGCCTTCTGTTTTTCTGGTTTCCACCCTCTTGACTAGGTGGATCTGTGCTTAAACTCGAGTCTGCAGCAAGTCCAGCAGCTTCTAAAACACAGCTTGTCTCTGAACCAAAAGCTCCATCATTTCCTGGCACATGGTGCTCTTACTTTCTTGGCAGCATTCTTCATAGCCAGCTTGGGCTATTAGAGCAAAGCACAAGGTTTTGGGTGTCTTTATACTACACAGTTTTTCTCTTCACAGTTCTAGAAACTGAAAAGTCAGAAAGTCCAAGGCCAAAATGCTGGCAGATTCAAGGTCTGGCAAGAGCTTTTTTTTTTCCCCTCAGTTGCGATCTTCTCACTGTGAGAAGTTTCCAGGGATCACTCTCAGGCCCCCTTTGTTTAAGGACATTGTGGTTTGAATGTAAAATGTCCCCCATAGACTTGTGTTTGAATGCTCTCTAGTGCTGTTCTGGTAAGTTATGGGACCTATAGGAGGTACAGCATTCTTGGCAGAAGTGAGTCATGGGCATGGGCTTGAAGTTTTATAGCCAGGACCCCCTTTCTGTTCTCTGTCTGCTTCCTGCCTAAAGATACGATGTGCCCAGAAGCCTCCCACTCCTGTTACCTATATTTTCCCCACCAGGACAGATCCTTTTGTCTCTGCCATCCTAGGGGCACAAACATTAACCCATGGGTTTGAGGGAGTCATGCATATCTGTATCATGGAAATCCCTTAAGGGAAAAGTAACACCTAATGGTTCTGCTTGAAGCAAGCAGGTTCCAATGAATTAATGGTGTGTTGTGATTTGGGATTTCCCTTTGTGTGCTGTGATTAGCATTAATGAATAAAGAAACTGCCTTGGCCTGATAAGGCAGAACTTAAGTAGGCAGAGAAGACAGAACTGAATTCTGAGAGGAAGAAAGCAGAGTCAGAGAAACTCCATGGACCCACTGCTGGAGATAGACATGCTGAGACTTTGCTGGAAGGCCACAACCTCATGGTGATATACAGATTAATTGAAATGGGTTAACTTAATATGTAAGAAGTAGCCAATAAGAAATTAGAGCTAATGGGCCAAGCAGTGATTTAATTAATATGGTTTCTCTGTGATTATTTTGGGGCTAAGCTAGCCAGGCGGCCGGGATGAACAAGCAGGCTCTCCTGCAACAGTGTTGAACTCAAAATCATAAAATTTTGTGAGATCCCTGAGTACCACAGGGAGCACAGTTTGGGAACTAGAGTCTTCGTGAGGGTTTTTATTGCTGTGAAGAGACACCAGGGCCATGGCAACTCTATAAGATAAAACATTTAATTGGGATGGCTCACTTAGAGTTTCAGAGATTCAGCCTATTACCATGATGGTGGAGACGATGGCAGCATGTAGGCAGAAGGAGTGCTGGCTACATGTTGACCAGAAGGCAGTAGGAAGTGGACTGACTGTGTGAGATCCTGTGCACAGGAAACCTCAAAGCCTGCCCCACAGTGACACACTTCCTCCAACAAGGCCACACCCACCCCAACACAGCCATGCCTCCAATTAATGCCACTCCCTATGAGATTATGGGTTCAATTACATTCAAACTGTGATAGGAACCACAGGTTGATACTCTGTCTCATTTCTTTGGGCTTTGCACTTTTCCTCAGTGGAACCCATGTTTGTAATTTTCTCCCACACATCGGTCAGCACAACATTCCACAAGTGAACACGAGTTAATGGCAATATATTTATTTTTGCAACTTCTTGGATAAAAACCATTCAAGGAATGTTTGGTAAGGTGTTATTCCCATAAAAACATCTTTTAAAACAAGTGGTTTTCTATTTCCCACAAGAGTTAAAATGACATGCAGAAACAAGGTTAGTGCCTCAGATAGCACAATACAACTTTAGAAGACATTTAGAGTAAGTAACACCAGAGAATAAACTACATCATTAACCTCAAGTACACCACTAGGAAACTCACACAGTAGTAAAATATAAAAATCTACAATTATAAATATAAATTTGGTCCATGAACACATCATAGCAGTATTTACATAAGTTACTAGATCACTCCTCGTTCAGGTGAATACTGCAGTTGTAAAATGTTGGATGACATCGGGGATGAAGTGGTTGACTTAACAATCTACTATATTAAAAGTTATATTTCTAGCAAACCTGATGACTGCTACAAATACAGCTAAAAATTTGACACTTAGAAACAAACGTTTTCCAAGGGTGGTGATTCCTATCATCTATAAATTGATTTTTTTCTGTTAAAATCAATATGGAAAAAAATACCATAATTTAATTCTTAGAAATCCTGTAAAATTCAATCATTTTAGTTTCAACATAATAAGTGAATTACAAGAAGTCTTTCAAAAAGGCACGCATTGTTAATGGTGTCAATTTGGCAGAAGAACGAGTTACCATCACGCCATGGGAAGTAAACAGACAACAGAACTGACTCATGTTTTCTAACTTTAGAAAGATGAGAACAATGCTTAGACTGGGTTGTCCTGCACTCTTTCAGTGTTAAACTAAAGACTCCAGGCTTTCGGCTATGTTTCCATCAGGCAAAGCTGCACCATTACTATCCAGAGAGGCAGATGGATTCTCTTCCTGCCTTGTGCTGACGAGGCTGAGGACCACTTTGTAGAGAAACTGATACTGTTCCTAGGAAACACAGAGAGGGAGATCAGACAGGAAGCTCCACAGAGACATGAATTTGCAGAAACCAGGAATGATTTCAGATGCATTTTGGCACTGTTCACAGAAGGGCGCAGGGCTGTATTAAGGGCTTGTGCTCAGCTGAGGTGCACAATCTACAGTTGGTTTTTTACCTATTTGGCTACGTCAGAATTGTTTTGTAATGAATGAGCAAGTGGATATTGGATTTAGAGGAGAAGCCCATGCACATCGGACAGTAATAAGCACTCAGTTTTTATTCCGTTGTTCCTGCAGTCAGAAGACGATGCAAATGCAGTTCATTGGTGCTCAGTGTTTACAGCCTTTTCAAAAGCAACACCTTTCTTTATTTTTCTGCCTCTTTCTTTCTTAGTCTCATAAATCAGAAACTGGTGCTAAACTCACCATGTAGCTGAAGATGAATCTAGACTGACAGTTGTGGAGACTCCCATGGGACTGAACTAGGCCCTCCTAGTTCACAGTGGTGAAGCTTGGACTATTTGAGGAGCCCCTGGCAGTAGTACCAGGATCTATCCCTGGTGCATGAGCTAGCTTGATGGAGCCCATTCCCTGTAGTAGGATGCCATGCTTAGTCTTAATGCAGGGAAGAGGGGCTTGGTCCTGTCCCAGCTTAATGTGCCAGACTTTGTTGATTCCCCGTTGGAGCCCTTACCATTGGGAGGACTGGATTGGAGGTGGGCTGGGGGAAGGGGGAGTGGGAGGGAGAATTGGGGTTGGAATGTAAAATGAAATTTTAGAAATTAATTAATTAAAAAAGCAAAAGAAACCCTAAAACAAAAAGTCAAAATAAAACAAACAAACAAACAAACAAACAAAAAAGAAACTAGATTTGGCTAGAGAGGAGTTAATAGTTCTAACCTTTAAGTCTATGAGATGTATCTCCTGGGTTTCTATGAAGGCCCTATTTGAACCCCAGGAATATAAGTCCACAGTTTACTGAAGAAATCAATTTCTGGATAATTCCACTAAAGATATTAAGATTCACAATTAATCCTGTAAAAAGGGATGGTTTGACTTAGGTTCTTTTTTTCTAATCTGCCAGTCTTCTATAAGATGCAGACTTATAATTTAGCTTAAATGTTACCAACCACTGTGATCTTCCTTATATAGGATAAAAAGGCTTTAGTACCATCTAGGAAGTGATACTTCAAAAACGAAAGATGAGGTTCATCACTTACAATGTCAGTGAAGACTCCCGGCCTCATTAAATTGATCATCTTGGCTACTTGATAAACATCCATGGAATTTTCCTTTTCTAGTTGGTGCATAAGTGTTGTCAGAGCACAGAAAGTTCCTGCTGTTACTCCTCCATGCCTTGGAGTAAAGAGAAAAGGCAAAGACTCCATTCAGATGCATCAAATGCCTTTGTAACTCAGAGCACAGTCTTGAAATGGCATGTCTTTCCTTCTTTTTATTGTGCAAGGTTGAATTGGACAGAGTGCCAAGTGTTCATGCCGTTAATAGCAAATTCCTTTATAGAAACTTTACTGTTTGCAAAAGCATTGTTATTTTTATTCTATTAAAGGGGCAGGTAAAACATGTTTGACTGAAGTTATAATATATATACTATATATCTTATAGAATAGCTATATAACACAATTCTAACATTTTTCATTGTTACAGAAA
Source organism: Ondatra zibethicus (assembly GCA_004026605.1). NCBI lineage: Eukaryota > Metazoa > Chordata > Mammalia > Rodentia > Cricetidae > Ondatra > Ondatra zibethicus. Next base: position 10,768 of record PVIU01013928.1, on the reverse strand, counting down.
AATCATTGAATAAAGAGTTCTCTTTCAGAAAAAAACAGAAACAAAACCAACAAGAAAACATCAAACAATAGTCATTTTTACTCTTTTCTCAAGAAGTAAGCAGCTGAGACATATCCTGGGGTAGCTTCCACAAGATCCCAGTGCTGAAAAGTGTCTCTTCTCAAAAAACGATCCCACTATCAAGTGTAAGAGCAGATTCTGTGTTCATATCTAAGTCATTTGCCTTTTCTAGGAGTTACAAAAAAGGGAAATGTTCTGTGTCACCTTTGCTGATAAACGAATCCACCCTGGCTGAGTCAGCACATGGGCACAAAGCACCAGGCTGGTCTGAGGACAAGAGAAGCATGCATATACCCAGAGGTGTATAGTCATTGAGACTGTGAAACTTACTCATCGTGAACAATCATGGGTCCATCCCTGTTAGCAGCTTCGTCTTTGATAATACTTATTAGCTCAAATGTTTTACTAATGGGACCATCCGGGTTTGGCCATTTGGGACACTGAAAATGCCTTACTTCCAGAACATAATCATCCTACATGAAGAAAGAAAAAATTAGTGTTTTTAAAGGAGTAATGCTGGCTAGTGGGAGTTTATCACGACTGGAACAACTGGAAAAAAATTAGAAACTGAAGATAGATGGTGAAAACAAATATCATCTCTCATTGTGGAAGGAGAAAATCATTGCAATGGGACATTAACCATGAGTAGATCTATCTATTCAGCAGAATTTTTAAAAATTCCTTATCTCCATTTTAGTGCTTTGTGTGTGGGGGTATGCATGAGTACATTTGTGTGGGCTCACATGGAGGAAAAAGATTGATAATAAGTGTCTACAGTTCTTCTCTACCTTATTCTTTGAGACAGCATCTTTTATCTGGAGCTTACTGCTTTGGACTAAACTGGTTGGCCAGCAAACCCTGGATATCTTCCTATCTCTGCCTCCCCAGTGCTGGATTACAGGCATGCACTACTGTGCCTGGCTTGGAATTGAACTCAGGTTCTTGTGCTTCATTGGGGAGCTCTTTACCATCTGGACCATCTTCCCAACCCCTCCTTGTTCTAAAAAAAAAAGATCTTACTTGTAGGTGAATCATGAAATACTAATAAACCACGAAGACATGCCATAAAGCTATCTGTTTTGCTAAATTTTAAGTTAGAGAGTTAAATCTTCAGTGTTAAAGTTTGTTTGGAAACAGCATAGGGATCCTCAAACTCCAGCAGTACTCGTCAGAATGAGATGAGACACCACAATGGTAAAACATCTGGGAAGGGGGTGGAGGTCTCCTCTGAACTCCAGTCCCATTTACATTTTATGTGACTAACCAGACTATGTCACATGAAATAAACCTCCAGCCTCCAATTTCCCAAAGGGAACTTAGTGAGATGCTAGATTTGAAAACAAATGTCTCAAAATCAGTTTTATGCAGTGAATGTAAACTTCCCAGACAACCAAAATACTATTAACAAAGAAAATAAAGTCATGTATTGACTTGTCAAATATCAATAATTATTATAAGCTAAAAAATGAAGGGATTTCTATGTTAACAGAGGGAGCAATGAGGAGCCCAATGGAAAGAAGTGGCGATGCTAGCAACAAGTCCATACATACTAGATGTGTGGCTGAGCTGATACTGCTGGTTTGTAAGCGCTGGGACCCTAGGGCAGTGATATTGTATGGACAGTATAAGTGTACTCTTAACTTGTAAAAAGGAATATAAAAAATAAAGATAAGATACAAAACATTTAGCAAACGATGCTAAATAGAAAAGAGTGTCTTGATTTGAGACATATCTTGTGGCTTTCAGTCTGGTTTTGGTGCAAAGAATAGAACCCAGGGATGCCTGCATGCTACAACTTCTTTCTGCCACTGAACTGCATCCTCGACCCCCAACAGGATTTTTCTTAACAGTGAATGTTAAATGATAGATTCTTTATAACAAAATGGGTGAGGTAATAAAATCCACATAAATTAGGCTGTAAACATTCATTTACAATAAATAAATACATAAAAAATTTAAAATTACATTAAAGAATATTTTCAACATATGTACCTGGAAAGAGATTAATAGCTAGACTCTACAAAGACCCAACATAAGTAAATAAATCAAATTGTTAAGGCTCTAATGGGAACTTGGGTAAAATCCCTAAGGGCTTACCACTAGAAATTAATTATCAATGCAATGACCAATACATTTTTTTGGAAAGATATTCACCTTCATTTTCAACAAGGAAAATTCAAACTAATGGAGCAAAAAAATGTCATTTCATCCCCAACACAAGCAGTGGGAAGGAGAGTCCTGTGGGCTCTAAATGGGGGGGGGACAATAGGCCCACTTTTCCAACAATCACAACACTGAAAAGTTGAAAGTGCTGATTCTCCATGACCCTAAGGAATCCCTGGGTGGACCCATGGAAAAATTTCATGTGTGTAAACACATTCGGTGAGGTACCACTTGAAATAACAAAAATCTGAACGAAACAAAATGAAGCAAAAAGACCAAAAAACCAACTTCAAACAAGTAGTGGCCTAAATATAAGCTAGAGAAACCATACTGGATATGTTGACAGCAGAAGCAAACAGAATTGACTTATACCCAATTATGTGAATAAATGTCATCAATGTTACAATGAGGCAAAGTAGCAAATAGCTAAAAATATACATAATTTATGTAAAGGTTAAGATATAAAGTTGAAACAACAGAGTCTTAAAGAAGACAGAAATAAAAGGAGAAATTATGAAGTAAGTCAAGAGAATTCAGGAAGAGGTTACTATATCTACAGCATGAATGAATAGGAACATGAAGGATCTTCAAGGTCAAGGTTAGGTTCCTTTATTGAACTCAGGAGCCAGTGAATCATTTACTGTATCACTGTACTATATTATATGTACTATGTTAAAAAATAGTCTTTATAAAAAATAAATAACATCCAGATTTTGACTTTCATCATTTAACAAACTTTCTGGATGTTGAAGTGAGTCTGGTCCATACAGCATCATCTTTTACCTCTTTACTAACCTCAAATGCTATGACTTTTAGGAGACAGTAGCTATAAATGAAGTGAATGGAAATGCCTACTTTATCTTGCCTTCCCAACCGTTGCTTTAGAATGACCTGTCATTTCTGGACTGGCTTTTGAGATTTGGGCACTGACGACATTTGATTTACACACTTGAGATGCATTGAACTGGAATCAGTCACGAATGCTTATATTTAGTGTGTTTTCTGTATAATACTAGGAAAAAGCTGTATTCCCTGAGGCTGATCTAGGCAATGAGAGGGGTGGGAATAAGCAATAGAACAAGACAATGGATCTCTAATGAATAATTTCTTGAAATAAGCCTTCCTACTAACGATGGAGACCTATGGGAGGAAAGCATGACAACGTGCTGATTTTAAAACAAAAGAATTAGAATTAGGACCTGGAAAGATGGGCCTGCAGTTAAGAGCACTAGCAGCTCTTCAGAGGAAGATTCCTATCACCCACATGATGGCGCACAACCACTTTCAGCTCCCATTCTAGGGGATCTGATGCCTTCTTATGGCCTCCATGGGAACTTCATGCATGTGGTGTACAGACATATAAGCAGATAAGACACCCATTTACAGAAAATAAAAGTAAATCTCCAAGTAAAGAGAATTAAAATTACATTTTTTAAAAAATATTTTCAACTTAAGTTCTGTCAGCAAGCAATTTGGAGTAAAATAGAAATCTTTGCTTTTCTGGCTACACAGAGTTAAGAATTGTCTAGTTTAGCTAAGATTAATGGTTTGATGATTCTGTAAGATTTTGGAAGTAAAACTGGTAAGTAAAGGAATATTGGTTAGTTCTGGAATTTTGTGAATTTGTAAGACATCTGAATCCTTTCCATTTCTAAAAAAGACAAGATTTCCTGAGTAATTGGGAGCATTGGGATCATGGAAGAGTGTAGAAGGGAAGCGGGAGGAAGGGAGGGGAGCAGAGAAAAATAAACAGTTCAATAAAAATAATTAAAAAAAGAATTCTAAAAAAAAGAAAGATTCCCAAGTTAGCACATGTCTCACACATGAACAGGACATGCCTTCATCCCTTAACCGATCTCCATACCTGTGTCGCTTCTAAGATGAAGTCTTGAACTATCAGTTTTTCCTCATTCGATAGACATTTGTGTTCTTCAGACATAAGAGTGACTTTGAAGCTTTCACAGTTTATGGGCTCATCTTTATTTGGCCAGTAAACAAATTCATCTTCTGCCTGAAGGAGACCAAGGAAGGGCATAGACTTTCATAAACTGGCTCATTGGTCTGATTGTGAAATAAGATCATTAGCTGGCATACAAATTTCAAATCAAAATTTTCTTTAAATAGCAAGATTTATCATTAAAATGATCTTGATATCTTAATGCAGCTTGGATTTGTGTGTAAAATAAAACCTCACACCACCCAAACTTTTGCCATGTCATTTTGTGCTCTTGACTCAACAGTAGCATTAGTGAGCCTGTTGCTTCTATAACTGACAACTGAGTAGGACTGGCAAAGCAAGAGCTCATCAGTTTCTAGCATGATTTGGAATCTATGTGACTTTAGATACACGAACTGAGTATAAGGATTAATTAAGTATCCATGCAAAGCCCGAGTCAAACATTAATGTTGACTAAGTCTTTAGGTTTTACAAACATAGAGAGAAGAGTGGATGTGCCACCGATACTCTGATTCTGAAGAGGCTCTTCCTTTACAAGTTTACAGTTTTTAAGAAATGAAGCTTTCCAGCATGGGCAGGAGAGGAGTTCATGGGGCACTATTCTAGCTGAGGAGCTGAGCTGAGAGCAGCCCACGGAGGAGGATTTATTCTTCTTTGCTGCTACGGCACTTGTAGGGTGCCCATCTTCAGATGGGCAGTGACATATCCATTGCATATATGGTCAGCAATAGTTGTAGCGAATTCTTTAAAAAAAACAAAACAAAACAAAACAAAACACTTCAAGTTGGGAGAGGTGTGTGTTGGGAAAATCCAGGAGTTAGGGGTGGCTATGAGCCCGTTTCACTTTATACATGTATGAAATTCTCAAAGAATAAATTTGAAAGTTTACTAAATCTCCTTCTTCTTCATAAAAAGACCCACACTACCAAATCAACATGGAACAGCCTTGGTTGATATTATTAAGGTAATGTAACTACTTCTTCAACTATGCCTTCATGGGATTGTAAACAAAATAATAAAATTAAAAAAAATCCAGAGACTTAAATGGGATTTTTCAACACAATGTTACATATTTTATCTTAAAAATGCAAATAGAAGAATAAAGACGTGTCATTTGTGTTTGCAATCCTGATGTGCTTACGTAGTGTCACAAATGCATCTTTAGCAATTTTAATCTGCTTCATTAGATATCCCATTCATTACTTTGATCCAGTGAAACTGTATAACCAATCCAGCCTAGCAAAGCATGACTCCAGTGAGATTAGTCTATTGGGTAGAAATAAGATTACCTTTTTTTGTCTGGCTATTGCAACATTATGTTTTCCTTATAAGAAATGAACCAAAAGGTCAGTGAGGTCCTTGGCCCAGCAAGAGTCCCTGCTCCTGTACTGAGGAGATCCATTCAGTGGGGTAAGTGTGTACCTGCCAGGCCAGAAGGCCCCAGGAACGGAGTTCAGGCCCCCTACAGCTCCTGTTGCAGGAGCTTCTTTGTTCCACACGACCCTGCCTTCCCCAAGTCCGCCCTTTTGTCTGCCACATCCTGGGCACAGCAAGAGTCCCTGCTCCTGTACTGAGGAGATCCATCCAGAGGGGTAAGTGTGTGCCTGCCGGCTGGATGGTCCCAGGAATGGAGTATAGGCCCCCTCCATTTCCTTAAACATTCCTGGCCATTCAGTAGGGCATCTCCCTGGCTACTGGCTTTCTCTAGTTACCCCATCCCATCTTGCCCCCAAGCACTCCTTTCCATCTGCGAGGTCCTTAGATCCACCAGCACAGCCTGCTTCATGGCAGAGGGGATCTGAAAGCCATCTCTGAGGGGTCCTAAGAGAGGGCAGACCAACAAAATCCACCAAGTACACAAGACTCTCCTGGCTGCATCTGAAGAGATGGGTAGGGGCCAATGCAAGAATTCCTCCAACAACCTGAAAAGCATAACAACACCAGAATCCAGTGAACATGCAACAGGAAGACTTGAACACCCTAATACAGAAGAAGTAGAAGAAATCGACTTTAAAGATAACATTATGAAAATAATAGAGGCCCTTAAACAGGATGTGAAAATCTCCTTTAAAGAAATGGAAGAGAAGACAAACAGAAAGTTAGAAGAAATTAATAAATCCCTTAAAGATAAACCAAGAAAAAGCAATCGAACAGGTAAAGGAAACAGTTCAAGACTTGAAGACCGAAATGGAAGCAATAAAGAAAACACAAACTGAGGGATGGATGGATATGGAAAATCTGGGTAAACAAACAGGAACTACAGAGTCAAGTATAACCAACAGAATAAAAAAGATAGAAGAAAGAATCTCAGGCACTGAAGATACTATAGAGGAAATAAAATTATTGATCAAAGAAAACAGCAAATCCAACAAATTCTTAACACAAAACATCCAGGAAATCTGGGACACCATGAAATGACCAAACCTAACAATAATAGGGGTAGAAGAAGGAGAAGAATTACAGCTCAAAGGCCCAGAAAATATATTCAACAAAGTTATAGAAGAAAACTTTTCAAACCTAAAGAAGGATATTCATATGAAGGTACAAGAAGCATACAGAACATCAAATAGACTGGATCAAAAACAACCATCCCCTTGCCATATAATAATCCAAACACAAAACATATAGAATAAAGAAAGAATATTAAGAGCTGCAAAGGAAAAGTCAAGCAACAACATATAAAGGCAAACCTATCAGAATTACACCCAACTTCTCTATGGAAACCATGAAAGCCAGAAGGTCTTGGATAGATGTGCTGCAGACACTAAGAGACCATGGATGCAAGCCCAGATTACTATACCCAGCAAAGCTTTCTTTCACCATCGATGGAGAAAACAAGATATTCCAGGTCAAAAAAAGATTTAAGGAATACGTAGCCACAAACCCAGCCTTACAGAAAGTACTAGAAGGAAAACCACAACCCAAGGAAGCCAACAACACCCATAATAACACAGACATCTGACAACCCTCCATCAGCACAACTCAAAGAAGGGAAACACACAAACGTTACCACCAAAAAAAAAAAATAACCGGAATTAACAACCACTGGTCATTAATATCATTTAATATCAATGGACTCAATTCACCTATAAAAAGGTACAGGTTAAGAGAATGGATATGAAAACAGGATCCAACATTCTGCTGTTAACAAGAAACACACCTCAACCTCAAAGACAGACACTACCTCGGAGTAAAGGGTTGGGAGAAGGTTTTCCAATCAAATGAACCTACGAAAAAAGCGGGTGTGGCTATACTAATATCTAACAAAATTGATTTCAAATGAAAATCAATCAGAAGAGATGGAGATGGACACTTTATACTCATACCAGGAACAATTCATCAGGATGAAGTGTCAATCCCGAATATCTACGCCCCTAATATAAAAGCACCCACATATGTAAAAGAAACATTACTAGAACTCGAAGCACACATCAAACCCCACACACTAATAGTAGGAGATTTCAACACTCTTCTCTCACCAATGGACAGGTCAACCAGACAGAAACTTAACAGAGAAATAAGAGAACTAACAGATGTAATGAATCAAATGGACTTAACAGACATCTATAGAACATTCCACCCAAATAGAAAAGAATATACCTGCTTTTCAACATCTCATGGAACCATCTTGAAAGTTGATCACATACTCAGTGACAAAGCAATCATCGACAGACACAAAAAAATTGGAGTAACCACCTGTGTCTTATTGGATCACCATGGAATAAAGTTAGAATTCAACAATTCTACCCCCAGAAAGCCTACAAACTCATGGAAACTGAACAGTCAACTACTGAACCACCCCTGGGTCAAGGAAAAAATAAAGAAAGAAATTTAAGTCTTCCTTGAATTCAACAAAAATAAATGCACAACACACCCGAACCTACAAGACACTATGAAAGCAGTGCTAAGAGCAAAGTTCATAGCACTAAGTGTCCACATAAATAAAACAGAGAAAGCTCACATTAGAGACTTAACAGCACTGCTGAAAGCTCTAGAAAAAAAAAGAAGCAGACTCACCCAGGAGGAGTAGAAGTATGGAAATAATCAAACTGAGAGCTGAAATCAACAAAATAGAGACACAGGAAACAATCCAAAGAACCAATGAAACAAAGAACTGGTTCTTTGAGAAAATCAACAAGATTGAAAAACCCCTATCCAAACTAATCAAAAGGCAGAGAGAGAACACACAAATTAATAAAATCAGAAATGAAAAGGGGGACATAACAACAGGCACTGAGGAAATTCAGAGAACCATTAGGTCTTACTACAAAAGCGTGTATACCACAAAATTGGAAAATGTAAAAGAAATGCAGAAGTCTACGAGAACTTCCAAGAAGAGCTAATACCTATACTCCTTAATGTGTTTCACATAATAGAAACAGAAGAGTCATTGCCAAACTCTTTTTATGAAGCTACAATTACCCTGATACCAAAACCACACAAAGACTCAACCAAGAAAGAGAATTACAGATCAATCTCACTCATGAACATCGAAGCAAAAATTGTCAATAAAATACTAGCAAACTGAATCGAAGAAAACATAAAAAAATATCCATTATGATCAAGTAGGCTTCATCCCAGAGATGCAGGGCTGGTTCAACATACGAAAATGTATCAATGTAATCCATCATATAAACAAACTGAAAGAAAAAAACCATATGATCATTTCATTAGATGCTGAAAAAGCACTTGAAAAATGCAATGCCCCTTTATGATAAAGGTCTTGGAGAGATTAGAGATACAAAATTCATACCTAAATATAATAAAAGCAATATACAGCAAGCCAACAGCTAAATTAAATGGAAAGAAACTTAAAGCCATTCCACTAAAATCAAGAACAAGACAAGGCTGTCCACTCTCTCCATACCTCTTCAATATAGTGCTTGAAGTTCTAGCAATAGCAATAAGACAACATAAGGAGAACAAGGGGATTTGAATTGGAAAGGAAGAAGTCAAACTTTCGTTATTTGCAGATGATATGATAGTGTACATAAGTGACCCCAAAAAATCTACCAGAGAACTCATACAGCTGATAAATACCTTCAGTGATGTGGCAGGATACAAGATCAACTTAAAAAAATCATTATCCCACCTATACACAAAGAATAAAGAAGCAGAGCGGGAAATCAGAGAAACATCACCTTTCACGATAGCACAAATACCATAAAGTATCTTGGGGTAACAGTAACCAAGGAAGTGAAAGATCTATTTGACAAGAACTTTAAGTCTTTGAAGAAAGAAATTGAAGAGGATACCAGAAAATGGAAGGATCTCCCATGCTCTTGGATTGGTAGGATCAACATAGTCAAAATGGCAATTCTACCAAAGGAAATCTATAGATTCAATGAATCCCTATCAAAATCCCAACAAAATTCTTCACAGACCTTGAAAGAACAATAACTAACTTTATATGGAAAAACAAAAAACCCAGGATAGCCAAAACAATCCTATATAATAAAGTAACTTCTGGAGGCATTACCATCCCTGACTTCAAACTCTACTACAGAGCTACAGTAATGAAAACAGCTTGGTATTGGCATAAAAACAGAGACGTTGACCAATGGAATCGAATCAAAGACCCGGATAGTAATCCATAAACCTATGAACACCTGATTTTCGACAAAGGTGTTAAAATTATACAATGGAAGAAAGAAAGCATCTTTAACAAATGGTACTGGCATAACTGGATGTCAACCTGTAGAAGAATGAAAATAGATCCATATCTATCACCATGCACAAAACTCAAGTCCAAATGGATTAAAGACCTCAATATAAATCTGACCACACTGAACCTGATAGAAGAGAAAGTGGGAAGTAGTCTGCAACACATGGGCACAGGAGACCACTTCCTAAATATAACCCCAGTAGCACAGACAATAAGAGCAACAATGAATAAATGGGACCTCCTGAAACTGAGAAGCTTCTGTAAAGCAAAGGACACTGTCATTAAGATCTTCACAAATCCCACATCAGACAAAAAGCCTGATCTCCAAAATATATAAAGAACTCAAGAAACTAGACATTAAAATTCTAAATTACCCAATTAAAAAATGGGATAATTATCTGAACAGAGAATTCTCAACAGAAGTTCGAATGGCCAAAAGATACTTAAGGTCATGTTCAACTTCCTTAGTGATCAGGGAAATGCAAATCAAAACAACTTTGAGATACCATCTTACACCTGTCAGAATGGCTATAATCAAAAACACCAATGATAGCCTATGCTGGAGAGGAGGTGGAGTAAGGGGAACACTCATCCATTGCTGGTGGGAATGCAAATTTGTGCAACTACTTTGGAAATCAGTGTGGCGGTTTCTTAGGAAATTGGGAATCAACCTACCTCAGGATCCAGCAATACCACTCTTGGGAATATACCCAAGAGATGCCCGATCATACTACAAAAGCATTTGTTCAACTATGTTCATAGCAGCATTATTTGTAATAGCCAGAACCTGGAAACAACCTAGGTGCCCCTCAATGGAAGAATGGATCAAGAAAGTGTGGAATATATACACATTAGAGTACTACTCAGCGGTAAAAAACAATGACATCTTGAATTTTGCATGCAAATGGATGGAAATAGAAAAC